>PVJA010006761.1:0-71680 GCA_004027025.1 Myocastor coypus
CAATTAAATTGCCTGCCACTCCATACCTGAAGACCACAAATATTTATGTTTTATGTTTATTTCCAAATATGTTCTTCCACTATTTTCATACATACTAATAAAGAATAAGACTATTGTGTGATGTATAGAATATTTGTGCCTTCTTTCACTTCTCATTGTCATGACCATTTCAGCAAAGATTGTAATTTTTTAAAAAATTTACTGAAAAATTGTCCCTTTATCAGTCTATGGTAATTTGATTTAAATAAGTCTTTGTTGCTGGATATATATATATATATATATATATATATATATATATATATATAAAATGAATCCAATTTTTTATCTTCTAAAGAAATCTCTAATTGAAAATCTTAAGTAATTTTTATAATTTAGAAAAGGTTTTAATGCAATGAAAATGAATAAGTAGTCCTTTTCTTATTCATTTTTAACTTGCATAAAGATTAATATAACCTTGATCTTATCCACAAACTAGAATAGAATTTCTCTTCCTTTCATTGGGAACTCATTTTGGGGTTATGATTTCTTTGGATACTGGCTCTTTATCAAAAATTAAACTTTTAGGTCTTTCATCTAAACATCAAAATGTTTAGACTTGAGGGACTTCTTCAGTACTGGTAACAGGCTATTTCTTTTTTGTCAGTCTGTTTCTTTATCTGAATAAAATTACAAAACTGCATAATCAGTGTGTGAAAATTCATGGAAGTAAACATTTATGATCTGTACATTTTTCTCTGTGTGTTATACCTCAATAAAAATATGTTTACAAGAAAGCTTTTAGTGCTTTGTGAAGTCATTAGCTATGAATCTCAGCATCAATAAAATCCTTAATTTGGAAATAAAACATTGTCTTGTTTGAAAACAACAAGTGCTTTTTAGAAGAAAAGAGTTATCATCACATAACCTAAATGCAGTCATTCATGCCAACATATGAATGAGCTAATACTCTCTGAGGGCATTTTTGTCTTATAATCAAATTAATTCTGAAATAAGTGAATTGACAGATGGGAGGAGGGAGCTTTGGGAAGGAGAATTCTCTTTTGTTCAGAAGTCTTCAGGTTCTCCACCCAGGGAGGAAAGCAGATGTGCCCACACCAACCAGACTCTAGCTTTAAAAGACAAGTTCATCAGTGTGTAGGCTCAGTTTGTTACCTGTGACATACAACCAGGTTTTCCCTCCGCAAAGTCTATGCATACAGCTGGGAAGGCTGCCCATTGCAGGACACACCTGGCTAAGGAGACAGGATGCTCAGTGCTCACCAAGCACATATCCTGGCTAGATTCTGCATCTGCTCATGCAGGAGAGAGAAGTCTTTTTATAGTTGAGGCAATGATGACGAATGAGCTGCCAAAGACCTGCCTCTGGTACTACAACCTCAGCATTCCAGGATTTACATAAATCAAATCCATGATGTCACTTCACATGTTCCATCCCTTGCTTAGAGGCCAAGTCCAAGGATGGAGAAGGCTGATCTGCCTGACAGTATATATGATTGTATTTAGGTAGGGAAGTTACGGTCAAGCAGGGTGTGCTCCCACAGACCCACACCTGGGGCTTCACTTCTGTTCTCATCAGGTCCTGTCCGTCCTGTGCCTTGGACCTCTGTGACAGCTAATCTCACATGTCCACTTTGCTTGGCTGCGATACATGCTGGCTGATCAGCCAAACACCAGTGCAAATGTTGCTGTGATAATTTTTTGGTAGATGTGACTAACAATCAATAGCCTCTGAATAAGCCAGGGCCTCCTCATCATGTGAACAGACCTCATTCAATAGCGTTAAGGACAGAAAGCCTGTCTGAGATTTCAGACTGCTGGCTTGCTTTGTGGCTTTTAGACTCAAAACTCCATCTCTTCTTGACTGAGTTTCCAGTCTGTTGGCCCTCCTTCTTGTGTTCAGATTTGCTGCCTTCCAAGATCTCATGAGAAATTTCCAAAAAAATCTCTTCTTGTTGCCTCCCCTATGCCAGAGACACAGATGCTACCATGCATGCAGATGTGGCTTATCTCTATATGTACATATATATTCTATCTATATGCACATACTAAGTCAGTTCTCTGCAGGACCCTAACTAACGCAGCATCTGAGAGCCACAACCCCTCTGGGAATAGAGCCGACAGAGAAACATCCACTTCACAAGGCCTGTCCCTGGCAGAAGCATCTAGGAGTTCAATAGTTGGTACCAATCCAAAAGCACAGAGACCTCCAAACACAGAAGTCCATCCAACCCTCATTTTAGAGCTCTTCATAAAGCTTCTAATTACAAATACAAGCTCATAAAACAGGCTATTTTAAGAAAATAAATGGGACAAAGTTTTGGAGAGCAGGATCGTAAGGTGATTTAATGATCATTTTTAATCTTCTAGAATGTGCTTTTCCATGCATGATTTCACTTAATCTGGCAACATCTCTTAGGAATGTAATCATAAATTCAATTCACATTAAATTCTAATCACTTGAAATAAGTGGGACAAGACATGGGAGAAACAGGTTATGTTCTGCCACTGGATGCCCTATGATTTCATGGGAGTTTCTCTAGATTTTTGAGCTTTGTGATTTCTAAATAATTTATGTCATTTGACTGATATTAAAAGCAAAATGAATGTCTAAGAATAGTTCAATATCTTCCCTGAATTTTTATGGCAGGTCTAGAGTTTGAAACATGTAAGGTCCATCCCTCCTCCCAAATCTATTTAGAAATTACAATCAATCATTTTCTTTCCTCTCCTCCTGACTCCTTTAATCTTTCTGGCAGACCAGCTTAAAGAATTCTATCCGCCCACCTCATTTCCTGTGCGCACACACCCTGTAGACACAGACAAGCAGATCGCTATCATCCTGGGAGTGATTGTGGACCTAATGTTATTTTTACCTTCTCTTTGCTCTGTTTCATTTGGAAGACTGGATGTCAGTCTGTCCTTCATTATCTTGTTGGTGTTTCTTAGCTCCATTTCCTTTCAGGCCTGCCTTTCATGTCAGAATCAATATCACACACACACACACACACACACACACACACACACACACACACGGATTTCTAGATTTCACCACTTTCCATAATTAATGGCCAGTCAGAGTGAAAATCCCTAAGGAAATGTTAGTAGATTCTCTCCAGTCATCTGCTACATGGGCTAAGAATGACAATGATGACAAGAAAGAAGCAGGAAGAGTAGGAGGCCAAAGAGGCTCAGGAAGGGGAAGGATCAGTGGAGGAGGGGCAAGAGAATGAGAAAGAGGAAGAAGAAGAGGAAGAGGAAAGGAAAGGGAAAGAAGAGGAAAGGAAAGATAAATAAGCTCAAATACCTGTGAATCTCTTGCAAGCACAATCTGAGTCTTACCCTTGAATCTTTGCCTAAACAGTTGCCTAACACACAAAAAGTGCTTGTTTACTCAGTATCTGGAGAACTAAATTATGCAAAGAAGAATGAACAGAGTTGGAAAAGAATGAAATTTGTAGAAAGCATGGAGGAAAGGGAGGAGGGAGGGAGGGGAGAAGGAGGGTGGGAGAAGGTGAGAAAGGAAAGAGAGGGAGGAGAGGGAGGAAGGGAAAGACAGAGGAGGGAGGAACTCTTCCTGAAAGTACAGCAGTAAGACCTGGAGGCCTCATAACGGAGGGAAGTTCCAAACTCGGGCATTAGGAAGACAAGGTCTCAGAATATAAAGAGAAGACCAGTGCAGCAGGGAGTTATCATTCCCAGAGCAAGGACAATAGGTAAAGAGAAGAAAGCAATTTCTGGAGTTGGAATATTGATTTGAATCTCAAGTTTGCAATTCACCAACTGTGTCACCTTGGGCAGATTTGCTAATCTTTTCAAATTCCCACTTTCCTCAGTGGAAACCTACTTCTCTAGGTTTTCATGAAGAATACATTAAAAAACAGTTAAGTTTTGATCTTTTACTTAATGAACGTAGCACTTCTTCCGAATGCTCGGAAGGCATGGCCTAAGAATAGGAACTGGATGCATCTTTTGTCACAGTATTGATCCATGACAAAGAAGTTTCGCTCCCTGTTAATAATGGAATGTTTGCTTATGTCCCTGAATACTTCCAGCAGCCCCACCCCACTTGTTTGGGAGTGACGCAGGGCTCCCGGTGCTCACTCACCAGACAAGCAATCATACTTCACTTGTAATGAGGAGAAATTCCGTTTCTGATGGCAGATGCTCTCTAGGGACACACCTGCTGGGTAGGGCAGTGCCCAGCACAGTCACTCAGCGGAGCTGACCCCACAGGCTCTGCCAGCAGGCAGGTGAACGTGGGGCCCAGATTGTACAGCAACGTCTTCAGTGAAAGCAGAAGTCTCAAGTGTTGGGAAAGATCGGGAAACATCGGGACCGTGTCTTAATCCCATAACTCACCTACTGCCTTACCCTCCACTCATCCAACATAAAATAAAAACTTACTTTGAAAAAGAGAGAGAGAGATGCCAAATCATGATGTGGTCAGCCAAAATTACTCCCCTTGAGTTATAATATCTTTACTCTCCACCCTCGTGTCTCCTGTCTCATGGAAGTAGTTTAATCATACAAGATTTCACCCAGATGAGAACTGGTCAAATTATCAAGATGTTTTTCAAAATGAAAGAAAAAACAGTAATGACCACCACCATCATGTGACCTACAGTTTGCAAAAAATACATTACTGTCAGCGTCTGAAGCTAAAAACCTTCCTCCTAAAGCTGCAGTTCCCACCATACAAGGCTTTTCCTTTGAAGCTCTAGTCTTGTTCCACAACCGGTGAATGACAGCTGCTCATTTCAACCACAGATAAATTAAATGACAGCATTTATATTTGACAAATTAAATTCCCCAGCAAGGAACTTTATTTCCATGTACAAAGTACTACCCATGAAAGAGCACCGTAACAAGAAAGATATTTCTTGGGACATATTCTGACTGGGAAGAAGTCGAAGGAGAAGCAGGCCCTCCTGCTGGGTGGCTGGCCTACTCACCTGAGGCCAGCGCTCTTCTGGAAACCTGGAACTTTGGCTGTTCTCCAGGGAGAGGCCCATCACTCATCAGTGCTGGGAAATTCAGATTCTGGGCGCAGCATTAGAGACCTCGAGGGGATTGAAGCGGCTCCTTAAACACTCTATGGCTTTGTTCTCTGTCTGCAGAGTAGAAAGTCTGCCCACTTACAGTTCTGTTAGGGAAATGAAAGATTGTGTGTATGTACTCATCTAGTAAACTAGAAAAAAAAATAGCATTCAGCTAAAGTGATGAGAAGAAGATCATAGCAGAGGGGGCTCCAGACTAAGTCTTCATGGTCTCAATTGGTAACAAGAAACAGCACTGCAGAAGTGCTGACCCCAGGAGCAAAAGCAAACACTACCAAGTGTGAAGGAAACCATAGAAACCGGGCCATGTGCTTGAGTCAAGAGAAAATGGCCTCTGATTCTTCAGGTTAGATATCGGCTGGCATCGTGGGATTAATATCATACAAAACAGTATTTTTATTATTGTTAGATAAAATTTTAAATCAGATAAAAAGCCAATTTTCCATAACACATGTAAATTCCTGCCTACTCTTCCTGACAAACAGTTGTCTCCAGAACTAGGCTTCATCATTGCTACCCCTCAAATCACTAAGCCAGGGATTCTCAAAGTGTGGCCCTCACACCAACGCCATCAGGAGTGTGTAGGCAGATTAACAACAGCCTAACCCAAAGATGCCCATGTCCTAGTCCTTGGGACCTGTGAATTTATCACATTGCATAGCAGGGAGGAATTAAATTTGAAGATGTAATTAAAGTTATAAATCACTTTATCTTAAAATAAAGACATTCTCTAAGACAGTAGTGGCAAATCTATGGTGTGCCTGCTTCAGCAGGCTTTTTGTTATCACTGAAAGCTTTAAAACATTCACCACTACTGATCTAGGATTACTGAGGTAAGCACCATAGAATGACAAGGACCATTATAAGGGGAAAGATGGAGGCCCAGAGAGATGGTACCTGGGAATAACTTAACCCACTATTGCTGGCTTTGAAGAAGGAAGGAGGGTAAGAGTTAAGGGTTGTGAGCAGCTTCCAGAAGATGGAAAACACACAGATATGGACTCTCATCTGGAACTTTCATTAAGAAACATAGTTCTGCCAACACCTTGATTTTTAGCTCTGTGAGGCCCATTTTGGACTGCCAAACTCCAGAACTGTAAGTTAGTAAATCTGTGTTGTTTTAAACCATTAAATATATGGTAATTTGTTACAGCAGCAATAGAAAACTAATACACTTGCCAATTCATTAAAAAAAAAAATATCTGGGTGTATCCCAGAACTGATGAAACAGAAAACCTAAGGGCAGGGCCCAGGAATCTGTCTTTAAGCAAGCCCTCAGGATGATCCTAATTCTTGTTAAAGTTTGAGAGCCATTCACTAGACTAAGCAATCTCAATTATTTCCCTGAAACAAACACATCCAGGCACAGATTCCCAAGAAAACCCAACACTGACAATTAATGTCTTGACTAACCATGATAAAAATCTCCTAGCAAGGTGCTCTGCCTTGACCTGCATACAAGAGATAACCCAATAAAATCTTGATGACTCAGACTCCCCTGGGCTCAGGGTTTCATTTGGAATTCCAGTGGCAAATGTGCCCTACTTGCGAAATCTATTCTGGAAGAAGGAAGCTGTCTTGAATTCATTTCTGATTCCAGGGAGATTTTAACAATGGGAGTTATTTACCTATTTCTTACTAAACTTTTGCAATGGGGATGAGAGGGAAATTTAGGTAAGGAAGAGTCTAAATAGTAAATTAAAGGTTCCCGTGGCCCATTCCTGGATGGGAAGGCAGACTGAATTCTAGATTCGTGAGTGTGGAGGTATAGTGGCTCTTAGAGAACAGGATTCTGGTTTCTCTATCTGGAGCACGAAGCCTACATACTCACACTATCATACCATTGCCACAGAGTGTCAAGCAGCCTCTGCTTGAATATCTCTGAGAACCTCACTTCAGGAGAGTGGTAAACTCTTCCATTCTGAGAGGTTCTAATCATTGAGCAAGCTTAGAATATCATCATCTTGCACCTCCTTTTCTTATACCCCACACTAGGTTTCATTTTAGCCTCTGCTATGGTCTTAGGTGCATGCACCCATGCAGGACTGAAACACAGCTAGGCTGTAGCTTCTCTACATGGATTCACTTCTTTTCTCAGCACTGCTGGCCTCCACTGACCTCAAAGGGAAGCATGTGTGTAAGCTGGGCAGGAGGTAGGCCTCTGAAAGGCAAAGTGCTTTAAAAGCCTTTGATGAAAGGCATTAAGGCTTGAAAGGGTTGTTTCTGAAATACTACACCACCCTTTTAAGAACTCTTAAGATCTTGAGGGTGATACTCTGTCACCCCAGAAGAATTCAAGCATGAATGTTCTTAGAACCTCCAATTAAGAATCCAATTCCATCTCCCCAGATGCTCATTTCCAACAAAATTACCAGTTAGATCTTTGTTTTTGTTTGTTTTTAAGAAGCATACTAAGAAGTGCTGAATAATACATCAGAGTTAAATAGCCATGAGATGGTGTTGACATCTGGATAGCTCTATTTACTATACATGATTATAAATAAAAAGAAAACCCTAAACTACTCTTGATTGCTGACATATATAGATGAACAAAACAGCAAAAGTGGGCACTAAGCTACACACCAAAACATGACAATTAAAAAATATAGTACCCACCCTCCTGAGACTTACCAGGTTTAAACACCAATTCATGTGGTTTCATGTGGTCCCATAGCTTCAGTCATGAAATAATTTAGAGATGTTTCCTCATTGATCTAAAAATCACCTGGATCTTGACCCAAATGGCTAGGTGACTTCACATATCATTTTTATAGAAGGATCCTAGAACTTCAGATAAGATAAAATAATTCCTGGATTTTCTGGAGATTGGATAGTAAATATAAAACATGGTCTTATTCTTACCTATGTTTTGTAATTGAAATTACTGCACTGGTATCCAAAGGATTCTTCTTTATTCTGTCTTAAAGTTTATCCTATCCAAACAGAATTGAAACTTAGTTGGCAGTGTCATTGATCATTGTACTAATTTGTGAGCCTTCAGAATTCCCTGTAACTCTACAACCACTAAAAGCCGACTCCCCCATTACACTTACTAGAAAAAAAAAAAAAATACAAACCACCAACTGCTGTCACAGAATTAGCTATCATTCAGCATTACTCCAAAATGCTACCATCAGCAGGGAGTCTTCTCCTATATTCAAGCATTAAAGATCACAAGATGCCTAAGAAATGCCAAATTGTATGAAAGCAGAGCAGCTACATTTTGGAGCAGAGTGCTGGCTGTAATAGGGTGCCCAGGAAGCATCTTAGAGAAGCACACAGTGGTCCTCTTCTATGTGAACTCGGTACTACTCAAAATTCAGACCCCAGAACAAAACTCAGAAAGTAAAACAAAATCCTCTCAGTTCCTTTCACAGCCAATTTTATCAATTAAGTATAGAACCGTTATAAATTTATATTTTCAGAGCCGGTCCCATTTTTTTTTCTTTTTCATAGTACATGTTTGCAATGGGTATGATTATGTGGCTCGTGGAGAGTTGGTAGGCACACATAACCAGCCCTGTTCCTTATCATCCCCTTCCTGTCCCTTTCATCCCTGCCCAACGTCTCTTGATCTTGCTACTTCAGAAAGGTCTATTTCCCTGCTTTCTATTATCACCTTTGCTCTTATTTATAATTGGGGTTTCTGATATAACACAGACCTCGTGATATTAAGCTTGTGTGTCTGATTTATTCTACTTAATATTATGATCTCAAGGTGAATCCATTTTTCTACAAATCACACATATTTCTTTCCCTTATGGCAGAATAGTTCTCCACTGAGAAACACATAGGAAAAGCTGATGCTGTTACTCACATCCAAAAGCAGTCCAAAGGTAGAATTCCTTCTTTCAGGAACTTTCTTTCTTCTTAAGGCCTGAAACTGATTAGGTAAGGCCTATGCACATAACAGAGGGTCTTTAGTAAAAATCTGTTGATTCAGATGGTTATCACATCTAAAATATATCTTCATGCAATATCTAGATCACTGTTTGACCAAAAATTATGTACCATAGGTACTCTGGCCTAACCAATTTGATACACAAAATTAACCACTGCATCTTTCAGAAATATATGAGTTGCATCTTATGGCTTTTCCCATTCTATACTGAATAATATTGACACTTTTAATGCAGGAAGTTCCTGCATTTCTCATACCCTCTCTCTTTCCACCTTCACATTCTTATGCCTAGATTTTATTTATCTACTCATAGCTTTCCTTTCTAGATACATCTTTTATTATGGCCCAGTGCCAACGTTAAAACACTGCATGAAATAGGCTCTCTCTTCCACACTGGCAATACAACACTTTTTATCCAGTTTTCCAGACTTAAATGATGAAAACTATTGCTTTTGGGCAGCTCTCATAGACTTGTTCTAGCTTAACTGATTTTCAGGGCCTATTTTTCAACATGAATAGTCTAGATCATTTTCTCACAAATTTAAGGCCTTTGTTTATTTAGAAGAAGGAAATGAGAAAAAATCTATGACATTTGCTATGTTATAACTTGAGATACGATCTAGACTAAGATAAACAAGGCTGAACACCCCCATTAAAACTTGTCATGAAGATGGTCCATAGGACAATCACATGTAGAGGGAGCCATGGAAAGAAACCAGCTTGCCAACCGTGAGGGCAAACATTTTGTCAGTCCTTAAAATGACTGCTAAAATCCACAGGTTGTGAGAATATGGGCTGAGATCTCAGATATTGTGAAATAGAGTCAAGCTATTTATCATAGGCTCTATCTGAATGCCTTATCCACAAAGTTATTATTTAATAAGTGATAATTTCTTATAAGTCATGAGGGCTTAATAGATAATACAGCATTCATCTATGTGGAGAAAGTTTTAAAAGCAAAAGAGAAAAATACAAATAATACAAGACTCTGGGTAATTGTTACCTCTGCAGAGGAAGCAAAAGAACATGAGAAGATGACACAGATAATTGTAAATTAATTGATGAAGATCTACCCTTGGATGTTCCTTAAGATATAGGATGGATAGATAAATAGATAGAAAGATAGATAGATAGATAGACAGATAGATCACTTTTCATGGTTCAACAATGAAATTGTTATGAGCCAAGAATTAAGTAAGTAATACAACTGGATTTTATTCATCTAATTCTAAGCATCTGAGGTCCTATGAATAGCTAAGATATTGTGCAACTTGAACATGTTCCAACCTTTCATCCAGTATATCTATTTCTGGGTGAATACCCAAGAAGTTCTTGTACTGACAGAAAGGATATTGTGTAAGAACAAAACCCTATAAATATGCTACATATCCAGCAATTATTAAATGAATAAACATGTTGTGACTATTTAAGTGGTAGACTATTATACAGCAGTGAGTACTAATGATAGACATGAATGAATCCACTCAGCATCAAGATAAGTGTCTAGGAATATACAGTTCAGCTTTCTGCAACATAGAAATGATCTAGGGCATAACACTGAGTGAAAGGAGCAAGACTGATTGTGCCTCAATGAAGTCAACCAAAAACAAAACTAAATGATTTATTGATGAGAAATATATATATGTTGTAAAACTACAAAAAGTAAATATATATATATATATATATATATATATATATATATATATACATATATATACAGAATTCATACCATTGTCCAGGAAAGCAGGGGCATTCAATAAGATAAGGGCAGACACAGGGAAGGGTGGCTCAATAGTACTGGAAATCATTCTCATTCCTTTTCAAATAAAGAGGGCTTTTTTTCTTAATGTATTTGGTATAGGGTCAACACTGTGCAGCTTGGACTCATAGTGGTCTTCTTGTTTTCAGCCTCCCCAGGACTATGGTTACAGGCATGAACGACCATGCCCAGACTTGGCCGCTGGCTCAGCGCACCTGGGGATGGGGCCAGCATGGCATGTGGGTCAGGGATCAAACCTAGGTCCCTAAGCTTGCCTAAGCAGGAGCTTAGCTGCTATCTTGCCGGCCCTATTCTCATTCTTAAGTGAGACTTGAGTAAGTCCTTGGGTGTCTTGGTTACTTTTCTCTCATTGCTGAGACAAAACACCCTACATCCAAAATTCAAGAAGGAAAGGTTTATTTACCCCACAGTTTGTAGAGGTTTCAGTCCACACTCTGCTGCCTCCAAAGTAGGATGACACATGGCAGAGGAGCAACTTTTCATGGTAGCATGGGACAGCCAAAGAAACAAAAGCAAAAAAGGAGAAATGAGAGAGCAAGGCTCTCTCCCTCCCTTATGCTGTGTGCAGGCTGTCACCCCAAGGCAGGTGTAGCATTCATGCCCATAATCCCACGAATGAGTCAGAAACTCTAGAAACCTGCCCCCATGACAGCTTCAAGCTTTAGTGAGACATTTACACACAAATTATAACAATGGATCTTCTTATTTTGATTTTAATACGTTCAAAGACATTTCCATACCCTTGTATATATGCAGTACATATAGAAAATAAGGCTGTGAGTTCAAGCCCACAAAATATGGAATTGCAATCATGAAAAGTCTAAATGGTCAGAATGGCCTGCTAGTATAATCTTTCCTATGCTTTTACTGTCCCCAGAATCAGGCATATGAAGAAATAATTCCCCACCCCAAGTTTCATCCTTTCCTCTTTTACATACAAAAAAAAAAAAAAAAAAATCCTATCCAAAATGAACCTCAACAGCCAGGGATATAGGCAATATAAGCACTTGCCGGGCAAGCACTTATGCCCCTGAGCTATCTTCCCGACCCCTTTCCTGGACTTTTTGATTTGGTACTACAATCCTACTCTGCTATAAAGATAAATATTAGTCATTTGTACTAAAATGAATATACCTGGAGAAAAATAATGTTATGTGAACTGAATTTGATGCACAAACTTAAACATCGCATGATTTCTCTTACAAGAGAAACCCAAATCATAAATGAAGACCTAAATAAAAGAAAAACAATAGAAAGTACAGAGACAGATCTTTCTCAAAAAGGGAGGGAATCAAGAGATGGAGGGAGGGTGGGAGGAGGGCAGAGAAGGGCATGGAAAAAGGATTAGGGATGTGCAGTGCACATGCGCCAATTTCACACGAAGAACATAAACACTATGTTCTGCAAACGTGTACTAATAAAACTAAGTACATGAAAGGAAACTAAACCCCCTAAACAAAGAATCGCTAAGTATTTTCTTTCTCTAACATTTATTAGTCTATGTTTTATAAAAGGCGTATTACTGGGCCTGGTATATTGTTATGCTGATAGATTTAAAAGGACTTAAAAGTAGAACACAAACTTGGCATCTTGTAGGGAAAGTCTAAATATCTATTAGGAAAAAATAATTGCTTTTTCTCAAACTCCTTAAAATGCCTCAGAACTTCCTCCCTTGCTTCTACTTCAAATCTGACCTGGCCTATATCCTACTACCCTTACTCCTAGGAAACTAAGAACAAATCTATCTAACTCAGTAATCACTACTTGACCAAATCATGGGAGAGAACCTGGAGACTGAGGACACGTTCTGCAAGGGACAGAATTGATGGGAACTTTTCTAAGAGTATCGGTGCCGTGGTCTCTAGGCCCTCGCTCATCTCAGTGTCTCTAGGACCCAGGGGAAGGTTACCGAGACTCTCCAGTGTGCTGCCCTCAGGCTCTTCCTCCTCTTTCCCCAATCCAGTCTTCTTGGTAAATCTCTTCTACACTGGTTTGGTCAATAAAATATGAACCACTCCAAATAAGGCACTGTAGTTAGAACCCTTACCTCCTGGGCATGATGAATTTCCAGATAAATCCACATGCGTGGCACAACCCTGTCTCCACCTATACAGCAAGGCGACCCTGCCTGTGACCACTTGGCCGTTATACTCAAGAACTCTCTGATAGAAAAGCCTGGGAAATTGTTCTTCTGGTCAGGATCCCAACAGTGCTATCTTCAAAGATTAATCTTTGTATTTTCATCACGCTTTAGGGTGAAATATATCCTGCTCTGGATTTTTCTCTCTGCCTCAATTTATGCTGATTATCAACTAAAACATGCCAGCTGCTGTGCTGGGGAGTAACAGAGGAAATATTTTTAATATACGTAGGCTTCATAGTCTGCATATAGTTCCTCGACATGATGAGAAACTAGACTCAAAATGAGAAATTTCTGCAAGGTGCACTCAGAATATGTTCTATATGGAAATGAAGGTTGTCACTCCTTTCTATCTTTCCCTCTTGTATTTTATCAAAGGGACCTGAACTCCCACGAGAACCACACAGCCATACAGGAGCAATCTCTAGACATTCGCACTGAATTTGAAATGAGAAGATTTTTAAATTTTGCCAAGAAAGGTAAGTAATACTGTCTTGGGGAGAGAAAAATCAGCATGGGTGGAAACAATTTTTTTCTACTTTTGTTGCCCCAGAAATGAACCATTTCTTCAAATCACAGAAATAATTTCACTCAGTAGTGAGCTCCTACTACAAAAACTTCTTCCTTTGTTTGAGATCACTACTAGACATACAAGCCTCCCCCACCCATGATCTGGAAGAGAATTCTCCAGTATTTCTATAAACAAGTGGAGCAGAATATGTTCAAAGCAATCCTCTCTCTGTCTCTAAAGGAAATTATACCCAGGCCTCACACTGCAGCATGCCTGAACTCAGTGTCCAGAGAATCCAAGATAACTCTCCCATGCCTGCAACTGTCTGGCAATACACATGTACATCCTCAGATAGGAAGGAAGTGGGTACCGTGTCATTACTGAAATCCATCTGTACGAAGTGGAATCACTTCCACTTATCATGTTGCTAATTCATTAAGATAAATATAGAGAAAAGAAGTAGCATTTATTTGATAATTCTAGTTTTTGTTAAGTGTCTTTAAACAATCCTCCTTCACTTAGTGTCTCTTGGATGGCAATCCATTCCTGACCACCAATGGTCTCTAAGCCTTTGCCAGCACCAAGACGTTTTACCTTTCAGGCCTCAAGCACACCTTGTGCTAACCTAGGAACAGTTGCACAGGCACTACCTGCAAGCCTTCTCTTTCTTAGAAATTCTTTCTAGTATTTCAATTGCAGCAGAATGTTTTCCTCTTTATTAACAACTTTTTTAAAGCATTCTAGTTAGAGAACTCTATTTTCTATGTCTGAGAATAGATTTTCTACTCGATTTGCAATTTTTTATATACTAATTTTCTCGAGATTGTTAGATTGTAAATTTTAGATAACATCAGGGCTGGGGAAATAGCTCCGTGGCACAAGTGCCTGCCTGGCAAGTTCAAGGTCGTGAGTTTGAATCCTGGTCCCACAAAAAAACAAAAATTTTAGACAACTACCCATCCTAATTCCTCCACCAGACTGAAAGCTCCAGTGGCAACAAAGGAGAGTATCTTCTACTTTTCTTTTGCATGCATCCTACAACATCTACTAGTTGTCTTTGCAAATAGTAGGAAGCTGAATAAAAGGGTCTATTGATGTTTGAGAAACAAAGATACCAGACAAAACTTCCCCAAACATGCTGTCAAATGTAGAAAGATTCCTTTTTAGAAAAAAAAAAAAAAACCCTGAGCTTGATATTCACTGTATTCTTGAAACTAAATCAGCTTGAGCCAAATTCCTGGAATTTAGTTTATTTTAATCTCATAGACATTGGCAGTCACAGTTCAATGCTTACATTTATAGGGCTAGAAACCCCAAGGAATCTGCCCCAAGGATTCTTTGGTTTGCATATCCAGATTCTCATACTTGATCCTGAGAACACTAGGAAAGCTGCACGTGTAAGACTACCCAAGACCACTACATCTAGATAAATCCAAAGGGGAAATGAAAAGCAGAACTATCCAGGTGTGGTGTCTGTGATCCCAGCTTTGGGGGGGGGGGGGTGAATACTGAGCAGAACTACCACCAGTTCAAGCCAGCCTGGGCTCCATAGGTAGTTTAAGGCCAGTCCAACTTACAGAGTGAGGCTCTGTCAAACTTATAAATATTTTCATATAAGAGGGCACTGAGGTGCAGGTTAAGGAGTAGATATACATACAGGAGGTATTTAGAATCCCAAGCAGGTACAGCAGGAAGAACCTTGAATATTCCATTATAACTGAAATGGAAAGAATGTGGAACAAGGCAAAACCGCTGGAACTTGTAAAGGAGAAACACCAAGGGACAAACCCGTAAGAATAACTTCACACTTCTCTGCAAAAATCCACCAAGGCCAGGAAGGCACGGCACAATGAGCAGTATTTCTCTCTTGGAAACAAAATAACTGCAAACACAGATTATTACATCTGCTAAAGTATCTTTTGAAGGAGAAATAAAGACTTTTCATGATAAGCATAATCTAAAGAAAGTCATGCCCACTAAGCTGTAAAAGACACAAACAATCCTACACAGAGAAAAAAAAGAATAAACTATTGAGAATTAGCAAAGAATAAAGCATGATGGAACCAAAACATGACAAGTATTTCTATAATAACTTTTCGTGTAAAACAGGCTTAACTTTCCAATCAAAGACTCAGATTGACAGATTTGATTTTTTTAAACTACCCAATTCTGGCCTGGGGAAATAACTCAGTGAAATAACCACTTGTCTGGCAAGTGTAGGATCCTGGGTTCAATCCCTGGTACCGCAAAAAAAAAAAAAAAAAAAAAAAAACCTCAGCAAAAATAGTTTGGCACACACACACACACACACACACACACACACACACACACACACACACAAATACCTAATTCTGCTACATGCAGGAAACATAACTCAGTAGCAAAGATATACGTGGACTAAAAGTATAAGAAAAATATTGCATTTAAATTAAACCCAAAATCAAGTGACACACATACTGTGAAACCATAATGTTAAGTGAAATAAACCAGATACATAAGCTTAAATGAGAAAGTCAGAATAAATTAAGTTAAAGAGCAAAATAAAAAATAGAAAACAGGGAGATAGAACTTTTACAAAAGCGAAGACGATCAAGAAATGAGGATGGATGTTATAGAATAATACTATCAATAAGCTTCTGTTCCAGAGGGTTAACAATTTAAGTTTGCAGACCAAAAATTAGAGAAAAAGAAGGGCTACAAAGACAGCCAATATTTTGGCCCTAGCCTTTCAAGGTCAGTGAAAACTCGGGACATAAGAGAACCTGTGCTGTAACATCCTATAACTCAGTGGTGTCCCAAATTTTCTGCTCAAGGAGATTATGGGGTCACAGAGGAAAGGAATCTATGATGTATAGTGTGCCTAAGAAGAGTCACCTAGAAAGAACACATTCTCTCAGTCTGTCACAGAGAGCAAACTGGTCAAACAATGGCTGCAACTCATTCAGATGGTTGACACTGACAAAAGTTCTATAAAATTCTGTATATGGTTTCAAGGTAAATCATGTGGGGATTTGACTGACCTTGTCAGATACAAAAGTTATAGGTTTTGTTATATAGGTTTTGCTTGAAGTTGGCCTTAACCATTCAGCAGAAAAGTTTAACCACAAGGCATAAAAAGTAAAGCCATATTAGTATGCTGAGCTGTAAAAGGTTCAAGTCAACAGCTTCTGACATTGCAAGTTCTACTGATAACCCACTACTATTATGGAATATTGGTGTACATACAACTATCTTTTCTTAATTCAATGAGAAGAAATATTTGTACCAATAGTGCTTAGAAAAGTTATCATGTGTGCATCTTGTACTCTGAACAACTACTATGGAGACAACAATATGCATTGTATTAATCATTGTCTTACTAACGTGTTTTGAAACTGTCTCATTGTTAGCTCTTATTAAAAGTAATAAAATTTCAAAAAAGAAAGAAATGGGAATGAGGCTGGGTGTGGTACTGCATGCCTGTAATCCCAGCACTTGGGAGGCTGAAAACGGGAAGATCACTAGGAGTCTGATCTGTGTAGTGAGACCCTGGATACCCTGTACTAAATAAATTTTTAAAAAATTAAAAAGAAATGGACATGAAGGTAGAGTGATTATAAAAAAGAATTTTAAAAATGTTACATACATGTACCAACCGACCACAATGAATGTAATAGTTATCTACTACAAACATGTACTAATAAAAATTAATTAACTAATTAATTGTGAAAGTATAAACCTAGTTTTAAACAAAATGCAGGTGCTTTCAAAAGTCTACAGGCTGCAGAAAGACATTCTTTGGATAATTTTCTGTCTAGGCTCTTATCAAACACTTACAGATTCCAATCTCTCATCTTGATGACATGATTTCTCTTTCATAAATTCATTCTCCCCCTTGGCAAAGGAATCTGGTCTTTTTTTTTTTTTTTTTTTTTTTTTTTTTTTTTTTTTTTTTTTTTTTTTTTTTTTTTTTTTTTTTTTTTTTTTTTTTTTTTTTTTTTTTGTCTTTTTGAGACAGGGTCTTACTATGCAGTTCAGGCTTGCCTTGAGCTCACTTTTGTAGCCCCAGGCTGGTCTCTAACTCGCACTGATCCTCCTGCCTCAGCATCCCAAGTGTTGGGAAAAATCACTCTTGATTTTTCGAAAAGGCAGGGAGGGGGAGAGAGAGGAAGTGAAGGGAGAAAAGAAGAAAGGAAGGAAGGAAGGAAGGAAAGAAGGAAGGAAGGAAGGAAGGAAGGAAAAAAAGAAAAAATCAAACCACACTAGACCAGATCAGAACAAAGAGGAAATTTTAAAATTCTTAGAATGAAATGAAAATAGAAATACATCCTACCAGAATCTCTAAGATACAGCAAGCCTATTTAGAACAGGGAAACTTATAGCTGAGGGTCTTCATTAAAAAAAAAAAAATTCAGAGAGATCTCAAATTAACCTAATCACTAATTTGCTGACACCAATGGAATCTAGAGAATTACTAGGGACTATTTTGAAAGCCTATATTCAAATGAACTAAAGAATATAGAGGAAACAAACTTCTAGACCCATAAGACCTATCAGAACTGTACAAAGAGGACATAAAAAGCCTAAACAGATCAATTAAAACAATATAATTGAAGCCGTAGTAAAAGTCTCCTAAGAGAGAAAAGCCCAGTACCAATAAGTTCATTGCTGAATCTTACCAGACCTGTAAAAAGAAAACTAACACCAATGTTCTTTAAGCTACCTTGTGAGGCTGGGAGATAGCTCGGTGGTCTAAGTGCCTGCCTGTCAAATGCAAGGACCCAGTTTCAATCCCTGACACTGTATGCTGTGCTGGCCCCAGGGATGTCATGCCTGCCCCCAAACTAGGCATGGTGGTGTATATCTATGATCTCAGAGCTGGGAAAACTGAGATAGGAGGATCACTGCAAGTCTAAGCTGAACCAAGACCTTGGACCAAACAAATAAGTAAATATATAAAGATTTTAAAACATTTAAATATTTTGTGAACTAGAAAGAGAAAGAATGCTCTTAAGCTCATTCCATGAGGCTATTATCACCTTAATTCTCAAACTAGATGAGGATATAATTTTGCAAGAAAATTATAGTCTAATATCCTGATAAACATAGATGCAAAAATATTTAATAAAATGCTCACAAGTTAAATTCAACAGTGTGTTTAAAAGATACCATACTATGATCAAGTCAGTGTTCTTCCAGAGATGTAAGGATAGTTTAATATCAACAGCTTCTGACATGCCAGTTCTGCTGATAACCCATTACTATTATGGACTATTGGACTATGCATGCCACTACTTTCTCTTGGTTCAGTGAGAAGAAATATTTATACTAGTAGTGTTTAGAAAAGTTATCATGGCTGCATCTTGTACTTGGAACAACTACGATGAAGACAACCATACGCGTTATATTAATTATTGTGGCTATCCTACTAACGTGTTTTGAAACTGTCTCACTGTTATTTCTTTCTTACTAAAATTAAAAACAATAAATAAATAAATATCAATAAAACTAATATATCACATAAATAGAATTCAGGGTTTAGGGGCTGGGGAGATAGCTCCATGGCACAAGTACCTGCTGGGCAAGTGCAAGGTCCTGAGTTTGAATCTCAGTCCTGCAAAAAAAAAAGAATTCAGGATTTAAAAACTCACATGATCACCTTAATTAATGCAGAAAAGACCTTTGAAAAAATTTATCATGATTCTTTCCACACTGCCCAGGTCTATGCGGCAGTGTTCTTGATTTCCATCATAACTTAAAGGGAAACTTCACAATGTCCGTAGCCCTTGATGTCCTGCAAATGAAGGAGGAGGACGTCCTCAAGTTCCTTGCTGCAGGAACCCACTTAGGTGGCACCAACCTGGATTTCCAGATGGAGCAGTACATCTACAAAAGGAAAAGTGATGGAATCTACATCATAAATCTGAAGCGGACTTGGGAGAAGCTCCTCCTGGCAGCTCGAGCCATAGTGGCCACTGAAAACCCTGCTGATGTCAGCGTCATCTCTTCTAGGAACACGGGCCAGCGGGCTGTGCTGAAGTTTGCTGCTGCCACTGGAGCTACTCCTATTGCTATTGCTGGCCGCTTCACTCCTGGAACCTTCACTAACCAGATCCAGGCAGCCTTCCCAGAGCCATGTCTTGTGGTGGTTGCCGATCCTAGGGCTGACCACCAGCCCCTCACGGAGGCATCTTATGTCAATCTTCCAACCACTGCTCTGTGCAACACAGATTCTCCTCTGCACTATGTGGACATTGCCATCCCATGCAACAATAAGGGAGCTCACTCTGTGGGTCTGATGTGGTGGATGCTGGCCCGGGAAGTGCTGCGCATGCGTGGCACCATTTCCCGTGAACACCCATGGGAAGTCATGCCTGATCTCTATTTCTACTGGGATCCTGAAGAGATTGAAAAGGAAGAGCAGGCTGCTGCTGAAAAGGCTGTGACTAAGGAGGAATTTCAGGGTGAATGGACTGCACCAGCTCCGGAGTTCACTGCTGCTCAGCCTGAGGTCGCAGACTGGTCCGAAGACGTGCAGGTGCCCTCTGTGCCCATTCAGCAGTTCCCTACTGAAGACTGGAGTGCTCAGCCAGCCACAGAAGATTGGTCTGCAGGCCCCACTGCGCAGGCCACTGGGTGGGTAGGAACCACCACCGAGTGGTCTTGAGCTGTTCTGCTGATGCTTAAGCAAAATGGGAATGAGGCTGATGAAAAATAAAACAATTTCTAAAAGTTAAAAAAATTATCATGAAAATATCTCAATATCTCAATAAAAGCCTAAAGAAACTAGGTGTTGAAGTTTGGTTCCTCAATAAAGTCCAAATACAAATCAGAAACAGACAAGGATATGTACAATCACCACTCTTACTCAATATGTTTCTTAAAATTTTAGCTCATACAATTAGTCAAAAAAATGTAAAAGTAATATAAATAGGAAAGGAAGAAGGAAAATTATCCTTTTCACATTATATGATCCAATACTTAAAGGACCATAAGGATTCTACCAAAGGCATTTTAGAGAGGTAAATGAATTCAGTAGATTTCCTATACCCCAAGAATGAACTAGCTGAGAAAAACAAAACAGGAAAACAGTTCCATTCATAATAACATCAAATAAATTACTTAGGGTTCTAAATGAGGAGGTGATGACCTCTTTAATGAAATTTTCAGAACACTGAAGAAACACATTGAAAAAGACACCAGAAGATGAAAATCTTTCATGTTAATGGACTTAGAAGAATTAAAATTATCAAACTGGTAATATTACCAAAAATGATGTCCAGATTCCATGCAATCTCCATCAAAATACCAATGCCAGTTTTCACAGAACTAAATATAATTATAAAATTCATATGGAAACACAAAAGACCAAGACAAAGTAATCCTAAACAAAAAGAACAAGGCTAGAGGCATCATAAGAACCTGATTTCAAATTACATTACAAAGCCACAGTAACACAAACAGCATTGTACTGACCAAAAACCCTAAAAGATATGTAGACCAAAAGAACAGAACAGAAGACACAAAGCAAACACACTCAACTGCAGCCATTTAATTCTGAAGAAAATCTCCTGAACAAATGATGTGGTGAAAACTCGCTACACTTTGTAGAAGATTCAAATTGGGTCTTTATCTCTCACTCTGTAAAATAAAATCATTCAAAATCTATCAAAGGCATAGGTATAATATTTGAAATCACTAAAAGAAATGCAGGAGAAACAGCTAAAGCTGTTGGCACAGGCAAAGACTTCCTGAATAGCACCCCCATAGCATAGGAAATAGTGGCAAGAATCAACAAATGGTTGATTCATCAAATTAAAGTTTCTGCACAGCAAGGAAAATAACTAATAGAGTGAAGAGTCAGCCTACAGAACGAGAGAAATCCTTAGCTAGCTCCCATATACAACGTGTATGGAATTCAAAATAAACACAACTGAAAAAAATCAAGTAGCCCAATCAATAAATGGGTAAATGAATTGAACATTGCTCAAAAGAAGCACAAGTGGCCAATAAGTGTATGAAAAAAATGTGTAACATCTTTAGCTGCTAGAGAAACTCAAAACAAAATTACACTGGCCTTCTATCTCACCCCAATCAGAATAACTATTATCAATAGTAAAATGAATTAGTGAATGAGTCCTGGCAAGGATCTAGGAGAAAATGGAACCTTTCTACACTTTTGGTGGGAATATACCTTATTGCAGTGAACCACTATGGAATCAATATGGAGCTTCCTCAAAAAACTAAAAATAAAACTACCATTTGATCCAGCTATTCTACTTCCTCACATATAAACAAAGAGTTAAAATCAAAATATTACAGGTATACTTCAATGCCCACATACTCACGTTTATTGCAGTACAATTCACAATACCCAAATAAGGGAAAGACCCTAGATGCCCATCAACAACTGAATGTCATATATATATAATTAAGCCATAAGAAAGAAGAAAATGCTGCCATTTTTAGAAAAATGGATTCATCTGGAGACAATCATTTTGTGCAAAATAAGCCAGACTTTAAAAGACATTGTGTGCCCTCCATAATATGTGCAATCTAAAAATGATAACATAAAAATAGAAGAGTGGCTATCGATAGAGAAGAAAAGAATAAGAAAGATGCTAATGGTGGATAACAGAAGAGATGAATATGGTCAAAATATGTTATATACATTGAACCCCCACCTAAAATGCAAAAGTAGAGGTAGAGCATGGCAAGGGAAACGATGGGGCATGAAAAGTGATAAAAGTGTGTTAGGTGTGTGCACAAACCTGTTGACATGAGACCTATTAATCCATAAAATCAATTAAGGAGTGTGAAAAAGTTTAATAAACATGCCAACTATTCAAAAAGCAGAAAAACTTCATCCCTTTCCTTGTAAAAGAGACAGAAAGGTATCCCATGAAAAGCTATCGCTTCCATGTTCCAACCATAGTGAGTTCTACAAGTAGAATATTTGCTTCCTCAGAACTTAACCTGTCACCTTTTCAAAGGGGTCTGTGTATGTAACTAGGCATTTATTGTGCTGTAATATTCTGCAAACCTAAAAGAAACTGAAGTGGCCTAAGACTCTCTGGGCCTCTGCAAGGTTCTTTGGGTGACCAGAAAACAAGTGCTAGCAATTAATTCACTTTCAACAGTTAGTTAATTAGTTAGTTAAATGTAGGTAGGTACGTAGTTTAGTTTAGTTTAGTTTTGGTCTTTCAGCCAAGTGAACATTCAACAAGCCAAAACAAGTCATCTTTGGTATCCTATGATATGTGTACTTTAATCATAATATGATACACATGAAATACTTGAACTATAAAACTCATCACCTTTTCCGAAAGAGATTTCAATCAAGATACAGGAAAAAACAATTGTAAGTTTATCCAAATAAGAAGTACATGAGGTCATGATCATAAATTAAGGTAATCAAAAGAACAAAAATTTCATAAGGACAAAGGAGAAAAACAATACAAGACTGTTTGCCTAGACAAAATACCCAGCTCTCAAGATTAAGAAAAGAAGGGTTTATTTAACTCACACTTTGTAGAGGTTTCAATCCATAATCTACTGGCTGCAAGCAGGCTGGCTTGGCAGGGGAGCAACAGTCCATGGTGGCAAAAGACTCAAAGCAGCAAGAACAATGGGGGAAAGCAAGCTTCTTCTCCTCCCTTATATTGTAAGCAGGCTATGCATCCAGGGACAGCTGCAGCACTCACACCATCTCTGAGCCCTCTCCTGGCACAGGTTGAGGATGATTACAAAATGAGGACCCTGACCTCCCATAAAGTGACTCACTTAAGATTCTAAACTTCTCAAGTTGACTCAATGTATCAATCATTATAAAGGTCTTTTTGTCTACACAGAAAGTAAGGAGTTCCTTCACTCCTGTTTTCAACTCCTATCCTATAGCCTGGTCTAGTAATGGGGTGTGTGTGTGTGTGTGTGTGTGTGTGTGTGTGTGTGTGTGTAACTTCAACTGGGCACCTTATGACCAGTAAAGAAGATAAAACAAGTAAATAAGTTCAGGTACATAGTGATAAATGGGCCCTGAGGGGGAAGAAAGCTTTGACTTATGGTTGCCAAATTCTGAGACAAAGTCTTCCACAATAGCCCTTTCCAATTTACCAAGAGTTTAACAACTATCTCACAAATTTATCAATATCTGATCACCAGTTCTCATGAATCATGTGAGATAGCCCCTACATACCAGTTGGTCCTAGAAATTTAGATACAACTGCTCTAATATCAGATCTCCATCAATAAGCAGCAGTTTCTTTTTATTATTATTTTATAGAGTACAAAATAGTATTAAAACAAAAATTACAAGTGATACAGAGTGTAACTTAACAAAGTAATATGAATTTCATAGCATTTGTTGTCATGCATAGTCATCCAACCAGTCATTCATTTTATCAGATATATGCATGCAAAATTGGAAGAATGAAAAAAAGAAAGAAATACATAAGAAATTAAGAGGAGAAAAAGTAGACAAAACAAATTAAGCATTCTCTGTTCCTTTCCATACACCAGCAGAAATGCACAGCACAGGTGTCCAAATCATCCTGTTTACACACATAGATAAATCTCTTTCCCCCACTCCCTTTCCTGTCCTTCTCCTCAACCTAATAACTCTTTCCTTTTGAGTTAGTTCATGTGCTTTTTCCAGTGTCTACTGCACCCTTCACATTCCGTTTTCTCTTTCAGGTTCTCACACTAAGGAGACAATACGATGTTTGCACATGCAGGTCTGATTTATTTCACATAACAGTATAGTCTCTAGTTGCACCCACTTACCAACAAAAGTCTCAAATTTCTCCTGTTTTCACCCAGATCCCAGGTCTGGTGAGTGTGTAGGTAGGAATTTTGCCTGCTTGCAGTGACCAGAACTTCTCCATCCAGACTCGAGACCCAACACCTCCTGTGGAACCCTGCAGCAAAATTCCCTGCATAGAGGCTGGGTGTCCGAGCTTCCCAGCTAGTCCAGGAGCTGAACATCTTGCCAGAGGAGCATAGCGGGTTCACTTCCATGGGCTGCAGCAGGAAGAAGCTGAGCACATCAGCCTGACCTAGCCAGGAACATCTGAACAAGATCAAACTTGGTAGATCCAGACCCAAATTCCAGTAGGCGCTAATGACATAACTGTACCAAAAGTCAGAGGAAAGTGCTATACAAAATGACAAAGAGAAGGAGGGAAATGCAATCTCAGGCCCTGAGCCCACACATAACAAATGCAGAAGACACTAGCATAGAAGAAAATGGGAATCACACAGCTGAAATATCAAATTTCTCCTGTTTTATAGCTGAAGATTACTCTATTGTGTAAAAATAACACATCTTTATCTGTTCCTCTGTAGATGGGCATATATGCTGTTTTCAGGATTTAGCTATGACAAATTGCACATGCAACACAATTTCTTAATGCAGCTATGTAACACCTGAGTCAGGTGGGCACAAACCAGCACATACCATGATGTATTTGCTTATCCATTATGAACCTGACTGTGGGATACAACCAAGCTATTCTGTGAGACCAGAATCAAAGGACAGTGAATGGTTCAAGGAAGATATATCTGAGCACAGGCATGGAGTAACCAGATCCTGGTGTGCAAGCCAGAGGCACAGACAGGAATTAAGGACACATGGGAGGAAAGATATCACTTAGAGATTTTCCCAAAGAGAAGCCAAGTGCAAAGTTGGCCTACTTCAAAAATTTTACCATCAGCTGGCACATGTTTATAGAACTGAGTTCATTGAAAATTGCCCTTTCGTTTCTAAGAAAAGTATCCATGGAGATTTTGTTTTCCATTGTGTGATCAACTCTTCATTCCCATCCTAGGACCATGGTCACAAGCAGATAGTACCTTTCTACACATATGGAACAGCTTTAGGATGGGAAAAGATTTTTAAAGACATGAGAGAAATCCCTAAAGAACAACTTGGCCTATGGTTGATAGGTCTGATGATTTGAGGAGAATGAGAAAAAATGTATCAAAGTAGAGTCTAAAATACCAATTTGTTCTTTCTTTGGAATAAGGCTTTGTCTTTTGATAAGCAGAGCCCCAACCCCCACTGCCCCAGGCCTCAAAAGTTGGGCTCCGCTTCCTGGAGGTCCTCTGCAGAGAAGCAAGGCTCCTCCAACTTATTCCCAAGCGACTGCCTCCCAAAACTGTTTTTATTTTATTTTAGGAAAGGGTCCACAGGGTGTTCAGGGTCTCACTGCTAGATCAGACCAGTAGTGATCAACCGGTTCACAGCCTCCCAAGAGCTGGGATTACAGGTGTGCTCCACCATGCCCAGTCTCAGTTGCCATCTCAGTGTACCCCCAGGGCAAAGTCCACAGGGCAGGTCCCTGGATTGAACCTGGCCCCTGAGCCTGCTTGCAGGCGTTTTAATCCACTGAGCTATTTGCCTGGCCTGCCTCCCAAATAAATACACATATCTTATCCTAAGAGGCATTAATGAAAAGCAATAGGAATGGCAGAATTGCTAAAACACAGACATTGAGAAGGTTGCAGATCTAGAGAAAATATTTTTTGGAGATGATATGAAAGCCAAACTCTTAGACTGTCCAGTAATAAATTCCCAGGAGCTTTGCTCACTTAAAAAAAAAAATCAAGGGCCAGCAAGAAAGCTCAGTGGACTAAGAAGCTGCTTAGGCAAGCAGAGTGACTGGGATTCAATCCCTGCTGCTACATGTTGCTCCAGCCCTGCCCCCAGGGTGCAGTGAGCCAGTAATGGAGCCTAGGCATAATGTGCATGCCTGTAATCCTGCCTGCTGGGATGCTGAAAGCAGGAGGATCACTATGAGTCTGCCATGAGTAGTGAGACCCTGTACCAAAAATAAATTAAATAAATAAATAATATGTTAAAGTATTGTTATCTTTCTGTTAGTCCATCCATTTACAGAATATACTTGGTGTATTCTAATATATTTTAGAATGTTCCCATCCACATGCTTTAAAATATTGCATTTTTCAAATAGCCTTAGTTATGTTTAATGGTTGTACCTTTTTCTAAATTGAGTCAATATGTTTGATTAGAATATAGAAATTTTACATTAAAATTTTTGCATTTTTCTTTTTCCTTTTTTTTTTTTTTTTTTTTTCTGCAGGACCAGGGTTTGAACTCACGACCTTGCACCTGCCAGGCACTCACTTGTGCCACGGAGCTAATTCCCTGGCCCTTGCATTTTTCTTGAAAGTATATGTTAATATTCAATCATATGTCCTACCATGTATAACTATATCTGTCAACCTGAGCAACAGATTTGATGATCAAAATTGATAATATATCAGTGATTATTAACCAGCTATTCTTGTTTTGAAAATCTGTAACAGATGTATTGTTATGTTATCCTTTTTCTGACTTTCTTTTTGTTTTTCTTGCTCTTATTTTTACTCTTTAAAATAAAAGAAAATTATTTTTTAAATTTTTGCGTTATTAGGATGAATGAACATGTTTGTCCAATGCCATGCTTCCCACTTCTCAGCTTCTACTGGCATCTCCCTTATTCCTTATCTTAGAAATCCACAGCCTTCTACCCTGTGTATTGAGAAATGTTCAAATTTTCACCTGAAGTAGACTTAGCCCCGTGCCTGTAATCCAACCTAATTACACTTACTCTCGTGTTTCTGTGTAATGGGATTTTTTTTTTGCAAGTCTTATTAAGAACCTGATTTCAAGTGTTCTCACTAAAGGTGTCACATTTTTCAAGGCTTATGTATGAATACATAAATATATGCTTTAGATAGATGATGATAGAAGTAAGCTGATTGCAAATGTTAGTTGCATCAATAAAAAACTACACAGCAACATCTAGAGTAGTGTTTGACTAAACAGTGGCACCAGAGTCAAGATAACCCATAAAATTAGCCATCCCAGGTAAGGCCCCGGCTCCCTGTCTCCACCCAGGCCGCCATGGTGACCTTGGGTCCTAATACCCCTGTTCAGGATCTGCAGTCACACTGATGGAGCAGTCCCATAGCAGCTGTGCTCTCTGTAGCTTCTGGAAGCCCCTCTACTCATCACTTCTCCCATGAGCACTGCTATGAAAGAGTCTCTGGCTTCTTTCAAGGCTCTATCACTTCTTTATTATTTTTTTTTAATCTCATGTTACTACCTGGGTCCACTCATTACCCAGGCCAATCTATGTCCGGCCCACAGCCCTGCCAGAAACCATGAGCATACTCTACTTCCTCCTTCAAAGGAAGGACATTCATGCAGTCTGGTCGGTGTCATCCTTGCTCTAGAGCCCAGATTGGTCTGCCAGTCACTGTACCAAAGGAAACACAGGAAGGTTTTGCTCTAGCTCTTATGGTTCCCACCTGAGAATAGTTCACCTCCATTCACCTCTATTTGTCCAAAGCATGTCAAATGATCAGTTGAGCTATGCAACAAATTTTCACTTCTTCTGTGCCAGGAAGGCAATCTGGCAATAGCACTTTAATAAATTCCCTCAGATCTCATGCACAGTAGAGGGTCACACACCAGGCTGGGGACTGCCAGACATTCTGATCAGATTACCGCCTTCCCTCCTCTTCCCGGGTCTCTCTGTCCTCCAGTGTACTCATGGTGCCACTGTTCACTCAACACTATTTCCTTGCCTTTCAGTTACTTCTAAAAACTGGTGGTAGAATTTTATAATGAAAACTTGCTTTACCTGAGTAGTATTGATTCTCCTAAACTTAATTTGTTTCAACTAAAGGAACTAATATTCTAAGAAAAATTAATTCTTTAGTCTGTAAAGAGAAAGAGGGTCACATCTACATGGCTTGTTGTTGTTTTGATGTCTTAATTTCTTATTAGTATATCTTTGCCATACATACGGCTCATATTCAGCATGGAAAATTTATACATATATATATATATATATATATATATATATATATATATATATATATATATATATATATATATTTTATGCTTCTTTTCCCCCCATTTCTCTACCCTCCATTCAACCCTTCTTTTCCTTTACCCATTTACAGAAGCTTTGTTTCCATTCTGTCTCCATCTAGCAAACCTACCTGAAACCAGCTGCTGCTCACCCTAGAATTCACATGTCCTTGTGTTTCTAAAAAAAAACCCAGTTACTTAATGTTTAGAGAGGACTCAGGATGAAAATAGAACAAGACAGTAAAACAATATTCCATACTACAGAATATATCAGCGTTGTAAATCAAAATATTTATAGACTTTTAGTAAACTAAAAAATACTTCAAAATAAGAGCATTTTTTTCTGGAACACAGAAGGAGTGTTTGACATTTTCATAGATTTCAAAGCAGAAATGTATATATTTTCTTCCAACCAGGAAAACAATTTTAAAGATTTGAAAGCCTGCAGGAATGAGGATTTTTAATTCTCCATTTTAACTACTTTTATAGGCAAGACTTTTTGCTTACAAGTCATTAACCTCTTGTGCAGTGCCATAAATCTCAGGGTAATTGAGAGAGAGAAAAACAGTGTGGGGACAGGAATAGGAGCTAAGGGAGGAGAAGGTGGTCCTTAGCTTCATAGGACAGTCTGGAAAATTATCCAAAACAATTGCCTCAACTTTGACCTCTTTCTCTGGCTGCACAGAAACCACCCAGAGGGTGTCTTCTGCCTTCCTCCTCCCTGGGGACTACATTACGGGACTCTGAGCAGAGAGGGTACCCAGTGGGGCAGGACAGGGTGGCAGACACAGCACAGACAGTAACCCAGCCCAGAGAGAAGCTACCCTAGGTCAAGTCTCCCAAAATCAAGTCACCCTATTACCCTGTCAGCTGCAGGTCTGCAAGCTGAGGAGGGAGTGTGAAGCTATGTAAGGTGTATGTTGTTGTTGGTTTTTTTCAAACTTTTATTTATTTATTTGGTGCAAGGTCTCACCATGCAGCTTGGACTCATAGTGATTCTCCTTTCTCAGCCTCCCCAGTGTTGGTGGCTGGCATGGCACCCCAGGGTTCCAGGGTTGAAACAGCATGTGGTACCAAGAATCAAACCCAGGTTCCTCCGCTTGCCAGGCAGATGGTTAGGCCACTGAGCTATCTCCCCAGACCCATTGCTGATTTTAACATAGGAACATATTGTGCATAGCTGAAAGGTGCTGTGTGATTCCTAATAGAATTTTGCTGAGACCAAAACGCCCAAGGAAAACTCAGTAATGTAGCAACTGTATGTTCTAGAATTTTTCTCTCTCAGCTTAGTTAAGACTCTAAACCCTTTGGTTCCACCCATTTCTTGTGACCCCCAAAGGAGGGAACCAAGAAAAAATAGCTGCTAAAGGAAGGAAGGGGACACATCAGCTTACAGAGAATGACAGTATGAGACGATACTGTCTGAGCACTTCCTATGCGCCCAGCTCATTCTGTGCACCTCAACTTACCCCTCAACCACCCCATACAGCAAGAGTTATTCAGACCACATGAAATTTATTCAGAAGGAAATGAAAATTCTGCAAACTTGAGTCTAACAGCAAGCAGTTAAGGCCAAGGACTTAGGAGCCAGACAACAAGGGTTTGAATACTGCTTCTGCTACTTCCTCAGTGCCAGACTTTGGTGCGTCAAATGATTCCCTGTGCCTCAGTTTCCTCACCACTAAATGGGGACAATACTCATACTTTCCTCACCTGGTGATCCTGAACACTAACTAAGTTACCCTAAATCGGGAGCTAACCAAATCTGTCAGTTGTTAACTGCTAACAGAAGGCACTGACCTCAGTCACAGTTGCAAGTTGGCAGTGCCAAGGTCAGAAGCCCAGTAAGCTTGGTCCAGAGTCTCCACACACTGGAAATCTACTTACCCTCAACACCAGAGTGATCACACTCCCAAGTGGCTCAAAGGCACCTTGCCCGGCATTTAAAAGCCTCCTCTGGACAGTCATTTAAGAAACAGATGCCAAAGCTTTTAGTGTCTTCTCTGGTGTATCCCCACCAGGAAGCCCTGGGGACTGTCACCGTGGAGGATGGCAGACCAGGGGTGACCATACTAGCTCTACCCCAAGAGGTTGATTCCCCTCTAGTTCAGTTGTCCAGCTACAGGCATGTGGTCTGATCACCCTTACCACCATGTCTGCTGCCCTTCAGGCAGCCTCCAGCAGCTACAAACAAGTCAGGTCGGCAAAAACCCCGCTTCAGGCCTCACCTTGGATTTTGGTGTGCATCCAAACTGCCAGCTCAGCTGAAGGGAACAAGTCCGCCCGCCCTGCTACACCAAAGCTGCAAGAAGGAAGCGCAGGGCCTGCGAGTACTAGTCCAGACTGGAGCTTCCTTTCCTTTGCTCAGCGGGCTGCCAGGGCTGCCACTAAACTCGGAGGCCTAATTACCACCACTGGCATTCCAAGAGCCTTAACAACTCCAGTGCTGCCTCAAGCAGCAGGTGGAGCCAAACTATCTTCTCTGTGAAGCCATCTAGCCCCCCAGGTGCAGCAGCAGAACTTGAGATTAAGTCTCTCAAGCATCAGCTGCCAAATGAACGACCTGGGGCAAGGTGCTTAGTAAAATAGGAATGATAACAACTTTCTCATATTTCTGGGAAGTACAAATGAGGACATAATATAGGTGAAAGGTCTCTTAGAATTTTCTGGTTCCGACCCTACAGAAGAAACTTCCAGAGGCTGTATTAATTATGGTTTTTAATTATCTATATTTTATGATGCTGTGTTACCTTGAGGAGAACTTGATAACCAGAGAGGGACTGCCCCTCCCAGAATTAGCTAATTCCTAGACATAGCAAACAGCTTTTCCTTTGAACACAGGTGCCAACCAAGAAATCCAAAGCCCATCATCTTGTCCATCCACTTTATCTAAGTAGATACATCATACATCAGCTGGATCTTTGTCCTGCTCTAGCAATGCCAGTGGCAGGAACTGAGCAACCAGAAATCATGAAAGTTATAGCCCAAAACTGGCTAAAACTAAGCAAACTAGGGAGTCGTGCACTCGCCACCCTGCCCAGCCTTCTTTCTCCTATAGCACCCATAATAAAGGCTCTGGGCTGAGCTTTCCCCATACTCCTGCTTCCTTACCCACACCAGTATTTTCATGCAGCTCTATGTAGTACAGCAGAACTCCTCCTCTTGAAAACTCTAAGTAGTAAGCCCCTCCTTCAATGCCACTTACCTCTCAGGTTGTCATTCGGTCACTTTTATCAAGTAAATCCCTCTTCCAATTTGTCTTAGTTACTTCCTCACCACTAGGACAAAATATACAACACCCACAACTTAAAGAAGAAGAAGTTTATTGGGTTCACAGACTGTAGAGGTTTCAGTTTATAGTTGCTGGCTCCATGGTAAAAAGCTACACAGTGGAGAGGCTGCTGGAGAGGAAAGGGGCCCATGGCACAGTGACAGGAATCAGAGAGAAGAAAGCAACCCGGGGAAGATATGTACTTCAGGTCACACCCCCAGCAACCCACCTCTTCTGATGAGGGTGATGTCCTCACTGTCTATTTGACTCATGAGGCATTGAAGGGACATTCCAGATTCAAACCACTACACCACTGCTATCTCAATTTTCACTATTCACTCCTTAAACTCAGGAACCAAGTTACTTTAGAAAACTTGCTGTCCAAACCAAGATCCAAGTAAACATTAACCAGCAAATAATGCCTGCATGTAATGTAACTTAAAAATATGGAGAACAGGAAAACAGTCATGGTGATACGCATCTGCAATCTCAGGACTCAGGAAGTTGAGGCAGGGGGATTGCTATGAGTTCAAGATCAGTCTAAGGGCTACAAAAGTGAGCACAAGGCCAGTCCAAACAACATACCAAGACTTGTATCAAAACTATATATATATATATATATATATATATATATATATATATAGTGTTTAATTTTATTTTTGAATTTATTACAGTAAAAAAACTTTGCCATTAAACCCCCCTCAAAGTACTCCCTTTATCTGAATACATTTTTCCCTTAGTTCTTGCCACCTTATGAAGCACTTCTGGAAGTTCTCTTTCAATAGTCTTAGTTGTGCTGTCATGGCTGTTTCAATGTCCTAACAAAGAACAAAATGTCTACCTTTCATGGCCGTTTTCACTTGGGGAACAGTCAAAAGTCACACAGCACCAGATCCAGTGAATAAGGCATATGAAGGTGTGCTGTAACCTTTTGACAGAAACTTCCATAAACATTTGGTCTACCAAGGGTGACTATGAAGTGAAGGTGTAAACTTAAAAAGGTGTTATGGTATAGGACACACTATCATAAATCCCCTCAAAATACTCAACTCTTCGCTTCAAATACACTTATGACACTATTCTTGTCACTGTGTTTTGTACTGTAATAAGAATTTTTAAAGTTTTAAACATTCACTTTTGATCAAACCTACTATTGGTTCTTTAACAGCCTCAGAATCATAGATGCTACTAGTGATTAACAGCTTTTTCCAAAGGAAATTACACAAATTGCATCAGTCAATAAAGCTAAAAAAAAAAGTAAAACTCCACATTAAATACATAAAGATATATATGCCCCATTTTTCAAAAATATACTGTGCAAATAACATCCAATTATCCCTTTAGATATTATACATTGTATATGTGAAAATTTCCAAGTGACTGTTGTGCAGTATCAATGTTCAAAGTAGCAAGAAAGCACCACTAATGCAGATAAAAGTCAATAAAGAGCCAAGCAAAATAGCTTAAAGGAAAAAAGAATGTTCCAGGTCCAAGCTCAACTCTGAGGTTCACCACAGCCAGAGAACAATCCCTTGAAATGCTCTCTCAAAATGCAAAGCCATGGTTTTCCTGCACACATGAGAAAACCCTTTACTTGGCAGTCAGCAACTTTCAACCCTTTGTCTCTCAGGCTGCTATGGATTCCTCCTCAGAAGCACTCTCTGGCCTAAGGTAACTCCACGGTGGCTGTTCCTTCAATATCCATGACGCTCAATACCATGTTTCTGTGAGACCTCAAGCATGTCTTGAGTCTACTGTTGGCCCACTTCAGTCCTGATCTAGCAACTTTCCAAGTACCAGCCAACACATCCTTGAATGAAAGCTTCTGAAAAGGCCATTCCAAGACTAGTGGCCGGCCCTGTAGCCATGCCTTGTCATTGGTAATCTGTGCATATTCAAGGAGGCCACCAAGGAAATTGCTCCAGAAGTCAACCATGCCAACCACAGCTGGGCCAACAAAGCTATGATCTCCCTCTATTGGCTTTTGCTCCAAGCTACAGATGGAATTTTCACTAAACACACTGTGTATGATTGGCTTTTCCTTAATAACTGGAAAGTTATCTGAAGAATTCTCTACTTCCCATTAGATGCTAAAAACGTGTTTCCAATTTTGCTTATTTACTTATTTTGTTATCCTTTAAAAGGTTTATGACAGGAACTTCATGCCAACCTCCATTCCTACAGAGTTAGCATGCAGTAGAATGGGGGCAGGATTCACTCTAAGAACTACTTAGGTTTGCATGACATTGCATGAGTCACCTACATCCTCTGCATCCTTCCTTCTAAATAAAATTGAAATGCTCACACCTACCTCACAGGGTTGTGGTAGAAGTCAAATAATATGAGTAGAATACTTAGCATGGTATCAGGTACATGATATGAATTCATGATATGAATATAGATATTCAAAGCAATGTTTTCTAACCTAGTACTGGCAACAAGTGTGTTAAAATGCCTCCTCCAAAATAATGGCATTTGACCTCAAAGAAATGAGAAATTGATATTATAAAGAGATAGAACAATAGTTATGCATAAGTATATTAGTCAGTATAGACTAATGCTTATGTCTGGATATATTAGTCATGATTATGTGTGGATATATTAGTCAAGTTATGCTGCTGTAACAAGTCCAACATCTCAGTAACTGTAAACAGTAAAATTTTATTTCTTGCGCATATTATATGTAAATGATTGGAGAACTTTGCTTCACTTCCTCATTCAGAAACATAAGCCAAAAGAGACTCCACTACATAACTGTAGCTCGTTATCTTGGCTACAGCTAAGAAGAAATTGAGAATTGCCTGCTCTACAATATGATTCAACACAACTCCATTCACATTTAATTGGCCAGAGTCACATAATTGCAAGGGCTTAGGGAAACATAATCTTTCTACTTCCTCAGAAGTAGAATGAAACCAGAGCTCGATAGTGTTTGTGTCTTCCACAGAAGATACACAATATATAATGAAATTATAAGTAAAGGAAACGCTAAGGTTGTCCTCAGTCTCCATAAGATCATCTGCATAGAGGGAACTCTTTTGAAGAAGCCTAAGAATATACAGTAAATTTCCAGATGGGCAAGAAAATAGAAGAAAACATAGTACTCTCAAGGAACAAGTTATTCAGAGCTAGTGCTGACTGGAAAGGAAAAGAGGAGTGAGGAGTGAGTCAAGAAGAGGTAGAGAATGAGACTGGATCAGTGCTAGGTGACATAACAGCAAGGAGGTCAGGTCTTATTACATAGGTGCTGGCAGGGTTGTGGAAGTAGAAGAACAGGGAAAGAATGAGAGGATCAGACATTAAAGAGGAGGGGACATAAATTATTGCAAACATACCCCAGAAAAGTATGAGAAAAAGGTAAGAGGAGTTAAGACTAATGTCTTCTTGTCTGCTCACTGGGCTAGAAGAATGTCAGTGCCATTCACCTCAACTCAGGATGGAGATGAAAGAAGTTACAAAGAAATGCTGAGTTCTGTCAGGGATGTGCTAACTTTGAGGTAATGTTTTTCACACAGGAATTTGAAAGTCAAGAAATGGGAATGCACTGGAGTATTATATTTGGAAGTAATTACAAAGAAGCAAAATTCACAGGGGAGACAAGATTGTTGGTGTCTATCTCCTTTTGTGCCAAGACCACATAGTATGATATTAGGGTATTTTAGAAGATGTAAACTGACAACAGTGATTAACAGGAAAGTGGATAGCAATAACAACACATTTAACAGAAATATTTAATGTTTTATAAATAATATTTAGTATTTTGTAGAAAAGTTTGCTCATAGCAGTACCTTGAAGACAACATTTTTGGTGAATAATCACCAAAGTATTCAGAGCTCAAAATTATTCTCTTTAAGAATCTAAGTCTACCAAAAATGGATAAAAATTAAAGAAATCTTCCCAAAATAGTCACCAGGAAAAAGTAATGCTTCAAGTACTATGTTAATAATTGCTCTACCTCTCCTCACAAGAATCTCTAAATAAAAAAGTGGCTGAGGAAAAACTGACTTCACAAATGAAAAGGTTCAGCCTGAAGAACTCAGCTCCCAGAAAATACTTGATAAAAATAAATTGTCATGGAAATTAAAAACAGTAACTTAAAAAATAGCAATGGATATGATAGCGATGTTGAAGACACACTCGGTAAGATAAACCAAAAGGCTGTGAAATGGAAAATAAAAGAGCTAAGACTTGGACAGTCCCGGAGGACCAACCACTGACTAAAAGAAGTTCTAGAAAGGGAAAGGAGTAATAGGAAAGAGGAAATTGTCAAGAAATAGTACTGTCCGCTCCAAGAATTAGACCTAAAGGGTCTTTCAAATATAGATAATGGCCAGAAATATGAATTCATCAAAGCACATAATGAGCTTTTAAAACACGAAAATAAAATGTCTCTGGGGTAGGGGGTGGGGAGGACAGTGGCAAGAAGATGAAAAGGGGACAGAAGGTAGATCATTGACCTAAATACAGAATTAAAACAGCAAAGATTCCAGAAGAAAACATATAATATAAATACTATTTAGGTCTTGACATAGGCAAAGTTTTCTTAAATAAGACACAAAATTCACTAACTATAAAAAATGGAGACACTGGACATATCAACATTAACTATGCCACTCATAAAGTGTGCAAACCAGCTTATGAGAAGACATTCTCAATGCATCTATCTCACAAATGACTTGTAGCCAGAATAAAGAATTCCTTCAAATACTTATTTAAGGTAAGAAAGCCTAGTTTTTAAAAAGCCAAAAGACTTGAATATGCATCTTACAAGCAAAAAAGTAGCTAGTACACATAAAAAATTAGCATTAAGTAGATGCAAATAAGTTCAATGAGATATCACCAGTCACCCATGAGCATAGCTAAAATTTTTGAATTCTACATGCTGGAAAGATACAAAGCAGCTAGAACTCCAATACATTAAGAAAAATAATCCATCTACTTTGGGAAACTGTCCAGCTTTCTGGGAGTTCTATGATCCTGATAGCCAGAATTTTTCACTCCCAGCTTGTGAGAAACAAGTGTGTATGTCCTCCAAAACTCATGTCCCAGAATGTTAGTAGCAATTTTATTGAAATAAGCCAATATCTGGAAACAACATAAATGTACATCAGCAAAAGAATCAATAGATTATTGAATTTTATGTAGTATTAAAAATAGTAACAAAAGAATGAATAAACAGATAACAAACAAATAGAACAATAACACGGATGATTCTCATAAACATATTGAAGCCAGGCACAAAAGAGTATAATTCTATATTTGAAGTCTAAGAATACGTAAAGGCATGCTAGAAATTGTATGATTATCTCTAAAGTTGAATGGGGTATTTTCAACAAAGACCAGATTCAAAGGAGCTTTCTGGGCTGCAGATCTGAGTGGGGTTACATAGGTGATACATCAGTAAACACTTGTCAAGCTAGATATTTAATATTATTTTACATTTTAACATTTTTGTAAGTTTATACCTCGTTTTCAAAAATGAGGGGGAAATTGCAATGTAACATTGAAATCTAAAACATTGTGAAGCAATGCCTCCAAAATTGCAAGAGAAAAATTATTTCAAATGTAGAATTTCAGATGTATTGTAGCCATAGTTTGTAAGGGATTAGATTTGTTATAGGACACATAATTTATAGGGTTATCCTATAATATTCACCCAAAAAAAGTAAAATACACAAGAGTGCAAGAGACCTGTATGTATGCTGAAGACCCAAACAATATGGCCCAGGCCCTGGGTCCCTCACTAATGTCCCACACTAGTGCAGCCAGAGTCTAAAGCTTATGACAATATTCTCCATGAGTCCAACCTGGGGTCTAGAACCCACCTCAATGTCTCACGCAAATTCATACCAAGGATCTACACTGGAAAGGCCCCTTGGCCAGTGGTGGAAGCTAGAAAGTGTGCACCTGCCGGATGAAGGCTGTGTCCCAGAAGGCTCAGGGATCTGCACTGGACTCAAGAAGTGATGCTCTAGGCAAAGACCAGATCTCCCTTAAAGAGAAACCAGCCACTCCCAGTGACAGATGAGTTGATTTTGCATCGGGAAAACCAACTGCTGCCAGCTTCTCCAAGAGAGCCAACAGCGTGCAAGCTTCCCCTCCCGTGCTCCTTTCTGTCATTTCTGAGCAAGTCCTCAGATGGCTCTCCCATGCCCAGAATGGCTGGAGTCAGCTGGGTGCTCCAAGTTGACCATTAGTTAATCTACCACAGGACTCTTGAGAACTTCAATCAAATGTGAGGACATTTTGAAATAAGAAGGGACTAAAAACATATTAACTTCCATGTTCCCTTTCTCCACCAAATACGAGAATATCTGAAAGATTCAGAGAGTAAAATATTAATCACAGAGGACAGAGAGGGCTATGATGGAAGGTCTAGTGGAAGATATTCAGGAAAAGACAAAAGAGAGAAGTAAAATATTATCAGATATGTGGGGGCACTTAGGAAAAAGCTATTGATTGATTTGTGACAAACATAATGCAAAATTCTACAAAAAAAAAAGAAAAGATGATGAATAACTGTCAAAAAAAAATGACAAGTGAGAATTAAGAGTGTTTAGGAACTCTAGATAAAATAAAAATGCTCCTAACAGTAAATATTATCATACACTTCTACTTTCCAAAGAGTATTAGCACAGAATGAATCATATGAATACAGTTGCACTATTATAAATACTGATATTTGGTACTACAAAAAATATAGGTACCTTAATGGGAAGAAGGTGCAAGGAGATCCAAGACAATGAAGCCTTTATACTAGAAGAAGCTGAACAAATAAAGAGCTAGGAGTATAAATTATTATATAAATAATATATAATAACTGTCAAAAAATGTAATGGACACAAACTAGGAGTAGTTGATATAAAAGTCTAGATTTCACTCTTCCATCTTTCAAGGCTATTATTTAAAAGAATGTTTAAGATGCAGTAGAAAATATAGACATGTATAAGATGACACAGGGAAGGAAAGAATAATAAGAAAAGGATCCTGAGAATTTGGAAGATTGTCAGCATTTGAAAAAAAAAAAAAAATACCAATTTGCATAGACTGAGAAGGCAAAGCCAAAGAGGTGGAAGGAGAACCAGAGGAAAACACTATGTGTAACCAGAAAGAAGAATTTACGGAGTTCTTGGTGGTGGTGTCAAGACCAGACAGAGATTTTAAGGCTGTACACATCCTTACAGGCTTGTGCATACATAGCGCAAGACCTAAAGGTGGTTCTAGAACTGTTAGATCCTAGGCACAGTTTGTGCTCAGCACTGCCAGAGTATGTAACACACCTAAGCCTTGGAAGCACTTGGGGCCAAATTCTCTCAGAACTTGCTTGGCTGCTGTACCCATTCCCTGGCTACCTGGACCACATCTGCTTCCAACTCCCTCTCCCAGCCCTGTAGACAGTTACCTTGGGCTCCTTTCCAAGGGTATGATTAGGGAATCTCAACCTCCCTGAATCTCTGTGGCTTTCCTTTAGATAACCAAATACCTTCTCCATTCTAAGACTGTCCTCCAGCTCTTGGGCTGAGTTTACTACTGTCTCTGGGAGCCCACTGAGGTGGTTTCCACCTACTTCGGGGCTTGTTGAGTCTTTTAGCTTCTGCCACAAGAAAAGATATGCTTCACCTTTCCCAGGAGAACATCTGACCCCAACATGTGATGAGAAGGGCTTGCTGGGGAGCATTTCCTAAAATTGCTTCCCAGGAAGATAATAAGGCTGTGGTGTGTTCATAGACACATTTATCATCTAATTTGAAATAAAAAGCACTACTTTGCTAGTAATGAAAGAAGTGAAAGGGGCTGTGACCATTCTTGAATAAGCTGGAAAGTTCTGAAAGTACAAAAAAGAAATAACAAATGTGCTCCAAAATAAAAGACATGTACAGATAACCCAACCTGAGAGATGATTTCCACATAAATGTAATTATTCTGGAAAGGCTAAAGTGCCATGGAGAATCATCAACAATCAAGGAAAGCTATCTCAATGGAGACACATTGGTCTATTATTCCAAGGTTTATTGGTGTTTACTGAGTGCTTGCTGTGGATTAAATTATAAACACTTTCACTGTATTAGTTCAGTGAATCCCTACAAAACCCTACATGGTCAGTAGCAACAGCAGCAGCAGTAGTAGTAGTACCATTCCACAAATGGATAAGCTAAAGCAAAGAGAAATTTTGCAACTTGCTTCAAAGTCCTATGGCTGGTAGAGGTGGGGTTTCAACCCAGGAAATAACTCTCCAGAGCTGCACACTTACAAGTTTAAACTACAAAGACAAGGATAGCTCTCATGCTCTCGGTATATATCCAAGCTTCCCAGGCTCTGTGAGGACTATCTTATAGTGCCCATAGAACTGACCAAGAAGTCATCCCAGACCCAGGCTCTCAGCTCCAACAGAGGGCAGATTCTGCAGCCAGCCCTACTGGTAGAGACACAGCTACTGAACAAGACTTAAAATCATTTTAGTACCACATCTGAAAGCACAGACGGAATACAGAAAACTTTTCTAACCTTCTGCAGATAGACCTCTGGGTGCTTAATACAGTCTATAATCTAAATAATAGATAACTGACCCTGAGAAGTTACATATCCTGACATAATTGTAACCTTGAAATTGTAACCTTGAAAAGTCCAGTGGCGCAGCATATGGAGAAACATTTTGTGAAATATATTTTAACAAACTGAGTCGATTATTTAGGAGGCTTTGTATCTATTTTGAAGGCAACTTCTTCACAACCAGACATATCTGAACACAAAAGACTATATAGCCAAATTTTACTCAAGAGGCAAGGAGTTTTCCTGTTGGCACCAAACACACCTTTAGAGCAGACCTATAATGTAAAAAGAATTGCAAACTTTGTTGAAAAGAACCTCTGTCTTAACATCAGCATGAGAGTCCTCATCCTAAATTATTTTCAAATCCTGATTCATTTGAAAATCAATTCAAATGTCTCCCCACTGGCTGTTCTAGTAAATTTTACTAAGCAATAAACTCACATCAAACATAATTCATTGGGGGAACTTCAGAAGAAACTAGTCAAATTCACTACATAGCCAAATCAGCATCCTTCCTCATATATTATAGACAGCCAATGGGATCTGCTGTCCCTAGGACAGGATCTCTCCCGGAAAGGGACCTTGGCACCAATAAAGAGGGAAACACTTGCAGAGCTGAGACTTTGGCACTAAGCAACCATGTGGCTCCAGCTGAGCTCCAAGTGCATTCAGTTCAGACTTGAAGTCAAGGCCAAATTTCTCAGCTAGGTCCTGAAGGCACCAGGCTGCGTGCTTTCTTGCCAGAAGAAGTTGAAGGTACTTTCTGGCTATGACTCAGCTGGTGCAGACGGACACCCTGTAAACAGTGGTGTAGGACCCATTTGGAGCCTCCCTAAGTGCTCTGGAAAGCATTAGCCTATCCAAAATGTATGAAAGCCTCTTTGAAAGCATTTCTCCTAGGCTACTCAGAGATGAAGGCAACACCCATACCACATGCGAGGAACCAGCCTCCCATGCACTGTCAGCTGATTGCCTTCGTGTTCCTCTTTCACAACCATTTTACTTATAAAAGGCAAAAACCCTTCCCATGTCTAACTGCCCCAAGACCAAGTCGTTTGCCCTTTCATGATCTCAAGGACCTTGTGTAAAACAGAGTTAAATTAAATGATTAGTGACATCCTCCAAAGTGGTTCTGTTTTAGCAACTTCATGGAGTTCAATATGCAAGACACACTCATGCGCGCACACGATTCATAAAGCCTCAGAAACATTTACTTGTGCTTATTTGCCCAATAAATCTTTATTGCCTGCTATATACCAAACATTTTCCTAGGTGCTTCTAGCAGAAAACCACATAAAGTTACTTATAGCTATCTTCCCAGGGTAGCAGAAGCAAAATAATAAATACTCATCAGTTATAAACAATTGCTAGAGAGAAAAACAAAGAGAGATGAAGACTGCTAGAGTTGGACCCAGTGTCCTATTTGTTGTAAGATCAGGAAAGATCCCAATGAATAAAGTGACGATGGAACAAAATTCTAAAAGACAGCCCCAGCAAGGGGGTTCTAGGTGGAAGCAACACTGAGCACACAGGCACGGAAAGAGAATCAGCTTAACAGAGAAATTAGCATGGCTGAGAGGTCAGAAGGAACATCCAGGCCAGAGAAGTCTGCTCTTAGTCAGTGAGTGGCACACCACTGGGGAGGTTGACTTTTAGAGTGATGTGACCCAACATATATACCTCAAAGATTATTCTCTCTGCTCTATGTGGCAAAGGGACTGAGACGGACAAGGGTAGAAGCAGGGAGACCAGCAGCAGACCACCCCCATGACCCAGATGGCAAATGCCACAAGCTTGGACAAGGTGGCAACGATGGGGCTGACAAGTGAGGTACATTATTTGAAGGTGAAATCAATAAAATTTGCTACTATACAATGAGAGGAGTGTGAGTGCAAGACAGGCCCCAAAGATGAGGCCAAGATTTTTCACTTGAATAAGGGGAATCATGAGGTTTCTGTTTACTGAGCTGGGAAAGATTATGGGACAAGCGTCTCTAGGGTTAGGGGAGATAGAAATCCAGATATTTAATTTTAGACATATGAAGTTTATGATGGCTTTTAGGCATCTTGTGAAAGAGTGCTGTTAACGCTACAGTCTTCTAGAATCTTCTCTGGAGGATAATTCAAAATATACTATGAATGTGCCTGTGTCATTTACTCAGGAACTCCCAAGAGACATCTTATAATGTGCTGGAAAACATTTAACACCCTGCTCGCCCTAGTAGTTGTCAATATCTGTGGTATAAATTCTTCCACAATGACTATTTTCAAGTTACCAGTGTAAAGTCACCAAATACAGAGAGGGGAAGAGATGTTCTCCCAAGTCAGTAGGGGCGGTGGGCTCCCTCAGGCCCCACAAGGACCTCGTCGCCAAGGTTCACCACCATCTCAGAAAATATAGAAGGGAGGCAGAGCAGTTTGCAGAGGAGAGGCGATGGCTTGAAGTTGTTATCCTTTAAACACCTTTGCAAGAATTTTGAAAAAAAACAGATTATGAGAAAGCCTGGGGCATTTCTATTTTAACCAGCTGCCTTATTGTAACATGTAGGTCCAGAGATCTGACTTTAATTATCTCTAATGTAAACCAAATTTACTCTCAAATTTCACCAGGGGGTAGAGCAGGACAGGGGAGGATGGGTTCCCTAAGCCTGTCACAAGTACTCCAAGTCATTTTCATTAAAGAAGGAAGATATTGTCTATATGTTTTGTGGGTTCTGAGCCCAGTACTGAATGAGTCAAGCAACATCTGAATTGCTTGTAAATTTGAGGTGAGAAAAAAATGTTGCCTTAGGCTAAACCTGCTCCTGGAGAGGAACGACATTAGGTTTGCATTAGCAAATTCTGTTGTCTGGTCAGCAAATTAATTCCTAAGAAAGGCTTTATTTCCTCCCCTGCACTGGAACAGAGATTCTTAATCCTCTCTCCATTTTATAATTACATGGGGAAATTTTTTTAAAATACTCATGCTGAGGCACCATACCAAGAGTTTCAGGTTTGCTTGTCTGAAGAGAGGCCAGTCCCTCTTGACCCTAAAGTGTATCCAGGGTCGAGAACCACAGCTCTAAAAGCTCAAGTAATGAGGGGTTGGGTAGAAGCTAGCTGGTCCCCTCCTAGTTGTTCAAAGCATAGCCATGCATAAGCAAGCACCTCCACAAGAGGAAGTGCCCAGTGCCAGGAGCTGCCCAGGGTTCTAGTCCATTTCTACCAGTTGGCATGCATCCTTAGCAAAGCTATTTAACAATTTGGGCTTCACGCAGAAGAACCTGCCTGTGGGTTCAGCTCACTCATCCCCCTGAAGTTCTTTGTCTGCTAAAATAGGAGAACTGTGCCACCAAAGGTTCCTCCTGGCAGCCACCTGGAGGGAGGCCTGCAGACGCATGTCCAAGAGCCATGGCTGCATTGCTCACAGCTAATAAAAGAGCTTCGAAGTACCTTGATAAGAAAAGCCTGTGCAAATGAGGCTGGGCCAGAGGATATGCCCAAAACAAAGCCTCTGTCTGGAAAGGACAGTCAAGTTGATGCAGAATGCCAGCCTTTCCCAATTCTTAACAGCAGAGCCCCTGTTTTTCCTGCCTTACAATGATGCAGCAGAACTAATGCTCTTCAAAAGCCTGAAATTGCATGTAGATCAAATAATAAAGCCACCAAAGGTCAATTAAGAAATGGACTCTAAAGTCAAATTGGACTTAACTTTCTGTTTGGGGTTATTAACAATTAATGATCATTGGCAGTGAAACGCTCTTCTAATGGAAGTCTGAATAGTCTCTTCCCTACCCAATCTTCCCAGCCAGAACAATCGTGTCTTCTCCTTCCATCCACGCATCACCCTGCTAAGCTTACACATAGACTCCAAGTGGGGGACAAAAAAAGAAGAGAAAAAACAAAACAGCGGATGGTGAGCAGACACAGAAACTGCTGGTCCAGTGCAAAGACAAAAGCCTAGGAAATAACCACGGCTGTGGGGCAGGCGATCACATAAAAAGTCTTTACTAAAGAGTAAAGCCTGGACCAGCTTGAGCTCCATGGGGTACACTTGAGGGCCACAGCCACTAAAGGAGTCTGAAGTGTTTCCATGTGGCAATTGCCCCCTCCACTGATGGCACCAGTGACACTTGCAGCCCAGCTCCCAGCCCCAGTGTCCCTTGGGAGCCTGGAGAAGATGCAGCGCTGAACAGCCAGTGGTTGCAAAGGCTTCTGATGATACAAAGCAGATTGAATGGAAGCTTTGACTTTTAAGGCCCCCATCAGTTTTCCAAAAGAATAATACAGATTTTTAAAAGAAGAAGAAGAAGAAGAAGAAGAAGAAGAAGAAGAAGAAGAAGAAGAAGAAGAAGAAGAAGAAGAAGAAGAAGAAGAAGAGGAGGAGGAGAAAGAAAGGAAGGAAGGAAGGAAGGAAGGAAGAAAGAAAGAAAGAAAGAAAGAAAGAAAGAAAGAAAGGAAGGAAGGAAGAAAGAAAAGAGAAGGAAAGGAAATGTTGAGGACATAGCTTGGGAGACCAGATGGAGGAAGCAAATAAATCTAATGCTTTCACCAAGAGAGCAGGACAGCGCTGCCAAGCTAGCCAGGGGAGGGCTTCTCTGCTTTTCTTACCTCCCCTCTCATCCAAGAACACTCGTTACAAATTTCATGCAAGTTGATGGTGGACAGAATCTGTTACATCACCTGTTAACCCTTTTCCCAATACACCAGCCCCGTCTCTGGCTGATGCTGGGCCTTCTTGTCTACCGAGCTGCTTTCCAACCTTGGGGATTCAGTGCAGATGCTACCTCCTAAGTGAAACACCTGCACTGTGGCACCTTCTCCAGTGCCTGTCTTAGGCGCTTTCCTTGTTGTTGACTCAAGTTCTCTTTCTTTGGTACAGGGAGTTGAACTCAAGACCTCATGCTTGCCAAGCAGACACCATACTGCTGAGCTAACCCCTGGGCTTCCTGGACGACCACAACTTGCAGAAGAGGCTTGCTTCAGTTCCCAGTTTATAGAGGTTTCAGCCCATAGTCCATTTGCTCCAAGGTGGGACAATACGGCAGAGGCAAAGGTAGTGAGGTGAAGTCATGGTGGTCAGGAAGCAGGGAGCATGAAGGGAGGAGACGGAACCTACCAGGTCCTGGCTATAGTGACCTTCCCTTCCAACAGGGCCCTACCTCTTAGCAGCTAGTTGGCGATAAGCCTCAATCATGTTCCAAAGCTCCCACCTATGATGCTAGGAAGCTTTGGGAAGGAGAGATATAAGATATAAACCATAAGAGTCCCTAAGGCCTCCCCATACTGTCCGAAGAAATATTGTCAGATTGTCATGTGGCGAGGGCTGTCTCTCCCCAAGTTCACAGGGAAGTCCAAGAAGGTAAAGGCTAGGTCCTGCTCCTTTTGCTATCTGTAGCACTAATAACTGCCCCCTAAGGGGCCAGCCAAGTGGACAGACACATAGATGCCAAGGGGAATTCTGAGGGGCCACTGCAGGAAGGAATCTGTTGACAGCAGACAGCAGAGCTGCCAGCCCACGAGGCAAGCTTTCCTCTAGGCATCAAGTCATCTTTTCTGGAGGTTTAGAGGCCTGTCAGCAAGATCTCTGCCAGTCTCCTCTGTGTCTCTCTCTATTTATACCCTGGGGCCAGGAGCCTGGAAGAAGGTGTCTGAAGTCAAGGACAGTGGTCGGCAAGCAATACCTTCTCTGCATTTATTCTTGGCAAAGGTCCCCAGAGTTTAGGTTTCCTCTAGAAAGTAATCACTGAAAGAAATTTCTTTTTTAAAAATCATCTCCTGCCATTTTCAAGGAAATTGACAGAAACTTTAAATATCTGCTTTGTAGTCCTAAGTCACCAAAATTCAGCCATTAGCAAAAACACTATAGTCATTGCAAAAGCCACTGACTCAAAAATTACCAAGATGTTCCTGGAAAAGGAAGAGCAAGTAACAGAAAAGAAAAGGAAATCAGATCAAAGAGCAAAACTGAAGGGATAAGAGAGCGTGATTTTAAAAAAAAAAAAAATATGAGAGAAAATATAAAATCAATAGCATATGTTATATTCTTACTGTATAATAAAGGGGGGGAAAGCTAATTAAAATAGTTGGGCTTATCTTAACAGATCTAAAAACAAGCATACACATATACAATACAGCCCAACTTGCTAAAGTCTCAGTATGCGCTCTTTAAAGAAAAGAAGCAAAAGCCAGAGATTAAGAATACACATTTGAGGGCCAGGGAGACAGCTCAGTGGCATAAGCACCTGCCTGGCAAATGTGAGGTCCTGGTACTGGAAAACACACACACACACACACACACACACACACATTTGAGTGAACTGAATCCTACTTCACATCTTAGCACCCTGCAACCTTGAGCAAGTTACTTATCCTCTGTAAGCTTCAGTGCTCATGGGTATGAAACAGGACTGCTGTGTGGCCTCCCATACATGACAAAGATCTCAGACCAGTGCCAGGCACAGAGGAAGTGGCCAGTGGCCCTGCTAGTAGAACAAGTGTTCAGAATCACTACCATCATTATAATAATAAATTAAAAAGCAGTGGATATTTAGCATTCAGCAAATGCCAAATAAAGTCCAAGTTGCATGAAAAAAATCTGAAAACTCCTCTTCTACAGCTTTGTCTTCTGTTGATCACATTCATTAGTCTTCATTTTTATAGAATCCTCATAGAAGAAAGATCCAGGTGTGGTCCTGGAACTTACTAGGAAGGGCCCTGATACATTTCATCAAATTTTTCATATGGTTGAATCAGAAAGTTTCACCCCTGAATATTCACACCAACAAAACTGCACTCAGTTCCATTGTGTAAGGTTGAGGCCTGAGGGGCGATTTCAATCATATCACAGGATTGTTTCCACTTATTATTTCTCCCGAAGTCTGGAAAGAAAATATGCAAGATAAAAGCTAAGGTTTTTTTCTGGCATTTTATAGAGTGCTAGCATCAGCCACCAATCCCAAGTTCATGGGCTTTAGCAATCTGTCCCTGAGAGCAGCACCTCACCCCGAGAAGCTTAAAACACTCAGCAGAACCCAGTCATGCTCAGTTCACCACAGGTCTTCAAGGTCCAGGCTCAGACACCAAAACACAGTGGGAAGGAGTGTGCACACCCAGCTGCATCAGGGGAGAGAACAGTGAGCCACTTGTCATGTCGGGGACACCCCATCTTTCACCTATAGGGTGGAGTAAAAATGGGCTGATTGAGGCCAGTGATTAAAGTATCTTCTACATATATATATGCATGTACAATTTTTTGAAATGGAGAAAAAAATAATTCAGCCAACTTAAAAATACCATTGCAAATCATCATGGAGATGCAAATAAATTCAAATAGTACCCTTCTACAACCTGCATTTTCATCTGGATTTAAAAGAGAACGTAGATTGGCATTTGAATCAGGATGTTTTGGGGGGTTTTCCTTTTGCAAGTCAGCAAAGATTTTTAGCATTTTTAAAAATTTGGTACATACTAATTAGCATATAATTACTTTGGAATAGGCACAGGATCAAGTGATGATTGGAAAATTATACCTGGTAAGAGACAGAAGGCCTGCTCTATTGAAAAACATGTTAGATAAAAAGATGATATTGATGGATGATTGAGAGGTGGCTTTTCATGTGTTTATCTCCATATTATATACATGAATACACATGTTTATACACAGATACAAAGCAAACGAGCTTCAACATTTTGTATTGCATATGCGTGTGTTTAGGTATACATTCATGTGTATGTAGAAAAATGTGACTGATATATAAATGCATATATTATAGATTTCTATGTATAAGTTTGTTTGCCTACCAGTGTGTGTGTGTCTGTGTGTGTGTACATGCACACTGAACAGTTCATGTGTGTGAACAATATGTGTGTGAACTTCTTGTGAAGTTTCATCTTCACAGAAGAACTTGTCTGGTGAGCCCTGTCTGTGCTGACACAAGGCCTTGTTTTAGGAAACATGTTTTCCATTTATATGGTTTATTATCCCCGAGTTGTTTCCTTCCTTGAATGAAGAAATGCTGGACCTCCAGTGCCTCCCCTCCTCCTCCACTTCACCTGCCACCCCTGGGAAATGCCTTCCCACTCAGGCAGACAGGCCCATGACTCCTGCCTTCCTGCGGAGCGGCAGCCCCACAGCAACCCTGACCAAGTCCAAGGTGGCGGGCTCTGCAGATCCAGCGCCTCCATCTGTCCTAGTAGAGCAGAGATGTTGGTGGGAGGCTCATGGAGGCCACCTCTAAGGAGCACGGGACATCTGGATGCAATAATGCCGTGTAATAAAGTACCTCCTGTAGCCCGGGATCGAGTCATATCCCACACTCACAGTGGAAGTCATCCGTCTCTCTCCATGAGAGGGTCTCTGAAGAGGGTGTGGATTTAAGCCTGACTTTCCTATAAACATGGCCCTAGTGCCCTAGAGAAAATGTGGGAGATTTTCTGTTTGGGGTCACATCCTCTGTGCTGACTCCGGGGGCCTGATGTGCAGGCGGCCTTGCCCTGGTCTCCATCTGTCTTCAGCCTCAGAGTTTTCTCCCCAGCCTTCAGCAGGGTATTCTTTCCACTCCCCCTCTTCCTCAGCTTCTCAGGAGACAAACGGAAGAATGACTTCCTGGCCCACAGCGCCAGTGCCCATTCCCAGCCATTCTCTGAGACAAGCTGCTGCCCTTGGTGTGCGCTAGGTACTGTCCCTAAAATGCCTCTGCCACTCCATTGACGCTCCCAAGCCTCTTCTGGGGCCCTCTCTCACACAGCCTGCATCGACAGCCTCAGCCCAGAGGCCTACCTGACCAGCAGAGCCCAGAATTCCAAATTTCCCTTAAACCTTCTCTATTCTCATCAGAAATATACCAAACCAGACATGATGGCACAGGTCTGTAATCCCAGCACTGAGAGAGGCTTAGGCTGGATGCTCACAGGTTTGAGGCCAGGCTGGGAAACCTAGAAACTTAGGGAGCCATCTCAAAATAAAAACACAAGAGTATATCTCAGTCCAAAATCCCTGTGCTTAATCTCCAGTACTGAAAAAAAAAATTTTTTCTCAGAGTCTTTATCCCTAGAGGTGAAAGCCAATCATGTGTTACTCAGTTATTTTAATTTTTATCTGATACATTTTCTAGATAAAGGAGTATCCCTCATGGAGAAAAAAATCCATAGAAGGTAAAATTAGAGGTAGGTTCCAAGAATTCAGTGTAGGTGGAAGTGGAGTTGCTAGAAGCTAGAATGATGATTGGGCCTCCTCTGCCACCCTGTGTACCCAACACATCCCTGCGAAGTTAGGAGGACGGTTGGATGACTCCTGAAAAGGCTTGCTCCACAAGGGCAAGATTATGTTCCCAGTCCTGAGTCCCGCTCACCCACCCTCAGAGCCGCATATGGAGTCTCTCTCTGCTGCTCCCCTGTTGGGGAGGCCAGTAGACAAACAGCACCCCTGAGGCTAGCACACCTTGTCTGCTTTTCCCAGGGCACCATCGAGGAGACACAGCACATAGAATTTGGAGAAAAAGCAACCAAAAGCACTTTGGGCATTAATACAAGGGCCATCAGAAAGTCAATTTAGAGCCTTCCTGGCTGACTGGAGTGTGGAAGGAAGAGAAAAAGAACAAGAGTTATGTAGAGGGTTGTCAGAAGGGAGGAAAGACCCAAGGCCTTGGTCTAAATCATGTTCCATGAGAAGATGTCCTGGCATGGTGCATGCATGGGACCTGCCAAGCCTTGAGTAATGGAGAACAAACAAAGGCAGAAAGAGAGGGAGGGCTGAGGAGGACTGGTGGAGAAAGGGAAGTCAGGCTGTGTCTAGGTGGTGCCAGACATCTGGGTAAACTGTATAATGTTTGCGTCAACAGCTGGCCATTTTGTCTAAGGAACAGAAAACATCTCCTCTGAAAATGCCTAGGTCCCATGTTCTTTGGGGTTTTTTGTTTTTGTTTTTGTTTTTCTGTTCTTCAGTGTTCATGCAGATGTTTGGACATTCCTTGAGGGCATAATCAGGGCTTACTTATTTTCAGGTATCTCAGCCTTCAAGCACTTAGTACACATCTGGTCCCTAATAGGTACTCAGCACACATGTGAGAAAGGAAGGAGGAAGAGGCTATGGACAGATGACCCGTAAACCTTGCATGATAAATGAATTTATTTCCAAATGAAGATAACTTTGACAACAGAAGCAAACACTAATACTGATTCTAGAAGATGAGGCCATGTGGTTACCCCACTTAATGGCCACTTATGTGTGGAAGAATTAGGCATTAGAAAAGAAGAGCTTTCATGGATTTTCCAAATGCTGTAAGTTAAGCTTGGAACAGCGGGAATATCAGTGTGACTAAAGAGAAGGAGGAGGAGGCTGGGAGTGGGAGGATGAAGTGGGAGAAGGAACTCAGATTCATTTCAGGTGTGATAAAGACACATTAGGAGGTTACCTGAGTGAGTGATAAGACTGGATTTAGGTTTTTAAAGAGCTTTCTGGCTGCAGCATGGAAAATAAACATAGAGCACAAGGCAGCACGCAGACATCATGGCTGTCCATGAGAGGGTGGACCACAGGTACCTTGGGCTGAGGGGCATTGGGAGAGTGCTGCAGAGGACAGGGAACTGGGGTTGGTGTCAAGATGACTAATCCAGGCTGACTTGCTGAGCCTTGCTAAAGCCATAAGCATGGGTAGGAAAGTCAAGAGAGGTCATGAGGATGCCTGTGGGCTTTGAGTCTGAGATACCAGCTGGGAAGATGGGGAAGTCAGGGCAGGTGGCTAGTTGGGAGAGGCCTTTACTAACCTCCTCTAAAAAAGAGTCACAACCTTTGACCACTCCCTACCTCTTCCCCTGTTTACCTCTCTTGCAGCTTTTGTTATGACCTGTAATTGTTTTACTTATGGGTTTACTTGGCTAGTCGCTGTTTCCTCCACCATACTGTTAGCCTCTGGAAGACTTTTCTTTGTCTGCTTAGCTTAGCAGTAAAGATAACACCTGCTGGATTGATATTTACTGAAAGGACAAACAAGGTATGTTTAAAAAAACACTAACCTTGTGCTCTAGGACATGTCTTCAAATCAACAATATCTTGGACTGAGGATAAGCCATGGCCTCTCTGGGTCTTGGCTTTCACCATTACAATGGAGATTTGGTTGAGATGAGCTGAAGGTGCCTTCCAGCCCAATCCTCCTGGCACATCTTTTTCATTACCAACACTAATGTTCCTGTTCCCCTAGAGCTACATGTTGGGGTCTTACTACTCAACAATGATATGAGTATATCTTCATGTCTAATTCCTGTTATTCTCAATGTAGCATGTGGTTTACATGCAATAAGCCAGTTCGTCTCTGAGGCAAACATGACTGATTCTGAAGTTCTCTGACAAAATAGTTTGAAGTTGTATTTTCTTCTTTACTCTTTCCTTCCAACAGTCCCATATCTACGAGGAAACTTTGGAATAAGCTGGTAATGCCTGCCGCTCTGCCAACATCTCTATAATATCTGGACCTCCTTGTTTTTGCATTTGGCATTCTCCAGCCCAATAGATCTCCTGACTATTCTGCTCATGCTAAAGGGAAGGGAAACATAGATAAAAGATGCTGACGAATTACCTTCAAATCTTTATTACTCTCTAGTTAAAACATCCCTAGCTAGGCCAGCAAATAGCTCAGTAGACTAAGCCCCTGCTTCAGTAACCACAGGCCACTGGGCATGCTAAGCCTGCAACAGAGACTAAGTGTGGTGGTGCACACCTGTATATTCAGTGCTGAGGAGGCTGAAAACAGGAGGATCACAGTGAATCTGGGCTGCATAGTGAGACCCTGTACCAGATACCTAAATTTTCTTATCAAGGAGATTATGGGACCACAGAGGAAAGTGATCAATGATCTATAGTGTGCCTAAGGATAGTCACCTAGAGAGAAAGCATTCTCTCAGGCTGTCACAGAGAGCAAACTGGTTGAGCAGTGGCTCTGACTCATCCAGATGGCTGACACTGACAAAAGATCTACAAACAGCTATACATGGTTTCAGGGTAAAACCTGAGGGGATTTGACTGACCTTGTCAGATACAAAAGTTACATTTTTGTTATATAGGTCCTGCTTTATCTTGGCCTTAACCATCCAGCAGAAAATGGTAACCACAAGATGTAAAAAGTAAAACAAGATTAATATGCTGATCTGTAGAAGCCTCAAATCAACAGTTTCAGACATTGCCAGCTCTGCTGATAACCCACTACTGTTATGAACTATTGGACTATATGTATAGCTACTTTCTTTTAGTTTAATCAATGAGAAGAAAGCTTTGTCCTAATAGTGTTTAGATAACATATCATGCCTGTATCTTGCACTTTACCAACTACTACAAAGAAAATATGAAATGCATTTATTATAACTATCTTACTCACCTTTTCTGAAACTGTCTCATTGTCTTTTCTCATTAAAATTAATAAAATAAAATAAAACTAAATTAAACTCAAAAAAACAAACAAACAAAAAAAAACAACCTACTGAGTTGCCATACATGGTGGCACAGCCCTCTAATCCCAGCACTAATGAAACTGAGAAAGAAGGATCACCATGAGTTTAAGGCCAACCTTGGCCACATAAGTGAGTTCAAGGCCAGCTTGTGCTACATAGTGAAATACAGTCTCATAAATAAATAAATAAAAATATTTAAAAAAAAAAACAAAAACAACACTAAAAAAGAAACTTCCTCCTGACCCAACAAGAACTCAACTTAGAAAAGGCTGGCCAGGGTCCTGATCTCCAGTGTGTAGGTACTGGCACTATGGTACCTGTTTTAGTTACTCTTCTCTCATTGCTGGGACAGATACTTGACACTCAAAATGAAGGAAAGAAAGGTTTATTAGCTCACAGTTACTGGAGGTTTCAGTCCATACTCCACTGGCCCAAGGCTGAGTGGAACAGGGCAGACAGCATCATGGTGGAGGAAGAGCAACAATTGCAACCAAGGCAACCGACCAACCAGGGGAGCAGAGAGCAACAGCGCTAGTCTGTCTCTCTGTCTCTCTTTTTAAATTACATCAGGCTCTCCACCTTAGCCTATCCACCTTAGGCAACACGCATAATCCCAGAAGTACTTAAAACACATAATCCCAGGGATCATGGATCAAGTCTCAAACTCTAGATCAGTACTAAATCACATAATCCCAGTGACTCATGAGTCAAGGCTCAATCTACAGAAGTCCCGACCCATAACTGCATGAGGCTTTGGAGGGACAACTAGGCATAAACCATAACAGCACTGTCCAGAAAGTTCTTTGTGGGGGGCAACTGAAAGATGAACAGACGGAAGAACACCCAGGGGGAGCACATCACCACCCTGAACATCGGCAAGGTGCCAACAGACACGGAGGTACTTTGTGCACCCCCCACTGCCTACATCGACTTCACCAGGCAAAAGCTGGATCCCAAGATAGCTGTGGCTGTGAAGAACTGCTACAAAGTGACTAAGGGAGCCCTCAGTGGAAAGATCAGCCCTGGCATGACCAAAGACCTTGGAGCCACATGGGTAGTCCTAGACCACTCGGAGAGAAGGCTCAACTTTGGGGAGTCAGATGAGCTGACTGGACAGAAGGTGGCCCAAGCCCTCATGGAGGGAATAGGAGTGATTGCCTGCATCAGGGAGAAGCTCCATGAAAGGGAAGCTGGCATTCTGGAGAAAGTCATTTTTGAACAAACCAAGGTCATCTCAGATAACGTGGCAGATTAGAACAAGGTAGTGTTGGCCTATGAACCTGTGTGAGCCATTGGCACCGGCAACACAGCAACACCTCAACAGGCCCAGGAAGTACACAAAAAGCTCCAGGGATGGCTTAAGTCCAACATGATGCGGTGGTTTAGAGCACATGGATCATTTACAGAGATTCTGTGAGTGGGGCATCCTACAAAGAGCTGGCAAGCCAGCCTGAGGTGGATGGCTTCCTCATGAGCAGTGCTTCCCTCAAACCCGAATTTGTGGACATCATCAATGCCAAACACTAAGTGCCATCATCTGCCCTACCCATCCTGCTAAGCCAGGGGACAGACAGCCTGGAAGCCCATCACTGCCCACCCCCATGCTTCTGGTGATGTCATCTGCCCTCTAGCAGCCCCGTGGAGTGTACCTTCCTTGAGTGTTTACACTTCTCCATAATGACTGGGACTAGGACCAGGCCAATCCTTTCACCACTTCCTCAGATTAGAGCTGTAGAGTAGCTTCTCCTAGGCTTAGAGACAGGAGTGGAGCTTGCTCATGGTCCCCCTCAGGTCCTGCTCAGGGCAGCAGAGAAATCATCCTCTCCATCACACCTTGATAGTCCTCCTCTGAGAGGCAGAGATGCTCCCCTCCCACAGTGCTGACCCTGTGTGTGCTGTGTCTGTGCACTGTCTCACATGTAAGGGAAATAAACACCTGACACTAAAAAATAAAAATGAGAGAGGGAGAGAGAGAGAGAGAGAGAGAGAGAGAGAGAGAGAGAGAGAGAGAAGAAATGGCTGGCCAAATAGTTCAGTAGATTAAAGCACCTAGTAGCAGGCACAAGGGCCAGGAGTTCAATCCCTGGGCCCATGCCGGTCCCACCCCGGGGCATTCTGAGACAGCAATTGAGAGTGGGCACGGTGGTGGGCACCTGTAATCCCAGCTCTTGAGAGGCTGTAAACAGATGGATGGATCACTAGGAATCTGATCTAGCAGGATCTATTCTCCCCTATATACCTTTCCCTAAAAAAATACAAAATAAAAATAAAGAACTCAGCTTAAAAATATTCCTGACTTGTGCCAGGGACTAGCCCCTTCATAAAGGAGAACCACTAGGGTGGGGACCAGAGTCTGCATCTGACTCCCACAGCCTGTACAGCTACTGTGAGCTTCGCTCTGCTGTTGCTCCCAACCTTGGATCACAGCTGCCATCCCACATCTGAGGCTGAGGACTCCTCTCCCACTGCATACTGGACCCTTGGCCACCAGTTTCTGGTCATACACTGCCTTAGTCCTTTGCCTGATATGTGCTTTCATCGGCCATAAACACGTTCATCCTCATGACACATGGAATCAAAAAAAAGCAAACCTGAACAAATAGACCAGCTCGCCCAACGCAGGGTTTCTCTCCACCTCTCCAAAGGCAGTTTACAGTCTGCTTCAGACCCTTTTTTGAGCTCTGAGGCCAATCTAACTTATGTTTCAGGGTTCTGGCAGAAGCTCAGGGAGGAGTCCCACTGCTCCACATTTGCTAAATACACTCTCTTGGCTACCCTGCTGCTCTTAAGTCTGCTATTATAAAGTGATTAGGAGCAAGCCCTCCTAATTCTCTTTCAGTCAGGGTTTTCTTAAGCTGGATAAAATTTAACACGCTTGGTAGCAACTTGTAGCACAACCGCCTGATGCATGGAGCCACCCTCCTGGTCTGGTCTGGACTGTCACCATCTCACACCTGCACCGGCAACAGGACCTGGCTAGGACAATCAAACAGATAGGTGGCTGTGCCCCACCACCCCGTAGCATTTCTCCAGAGCCACGATCCCATACAAGGAGAACTCCGATCGTGTCACACCTCTGCTCACAGTCCTGTAAATTTCTCTGCTGCCATCTCAGGGAGAATTCTTCACAACAACTTTGCCCATCCCTTCTGAGTGGGAGGTCTTCTCGGTCTGTTTGTGCTGCTGTAAAAAAAAAAAAAAAAATCCTGAAATTTTGAGTAACAGAAATTTATTTCTCCTAGGCCTAGAGGCTAAAAAGGCTGAAATCCTGGTTCAAATAGACTGGCTGTGTGATGAAGGCGAGTCTCTGCTTCCAACACAGCACCTTGCCGCATGCTCTGAAGAAGATAAATGCTGTGTTCTCACACAGTACAAGGAAGGAAAGGAAGGGACAGAAACGGGATAAACTCCCTCCCTCCAGCACTTCTATAAGGCACCAACCCCATTCTCAAGGACAGAGGCTTCTCAACCTAACCATCTCCTAAAAGCCCCATCTTTTACGAGAGCTACTTTGGTGATTAGTTTTCAACATGAATTTTGAAAGGGATACATTACAATCCTAGCAGATAGGTGTCCAATTGTTTCCCAAACACATCGGGCGTGTTCTTGCTTCAGGGCCTTTGCCCTGGGTATTCCTCTGCCTGAAACAAGCTTTAGATAGCAGATGGCTCATTCCCTCTGTTCCTTCAGATCTCTGCAAATGGCCTCTGCAGGCACTGCTTTGCAGTCTCCACAGGGCCATCCAATCCTGCTTCCCCTGCACCTTTCCTTTATTAAATCATTTTCCAACAGACAGCCTGTGCTTCCGTAGAGTACTACTCTTCATCCTTGTCTCTTCCAATTAAATCTAAGTTCCAAGAGGGTAGAAATTTTTGTCTATCTTGTTCAGTGATAAGTCTTAGTGCTGAGAACAGTGTCTGGTATGTACTGTCACTGACCAGATTACTTGATAATATGCCTGGGTCTTAGGTGAGCTTTGAATCTCAGGATTACCTTTACTGGCTGTGTGACTTGAAATAATTTCTTAAGTTTTTTTTCCTACCAGGGATCAAACTCAGGACCTCGCACTTGCCAGGCAGGTGCTTATGCTGCTGCTTTGTATACCCAGCCGTTATAACTTTTTTATGCCTCCACTTACTGTATTGTAAAAATGAAGAAAACATTGATCGTAGCACTTGACAGAACTGTTAGATACTTCCCGTAGCATCTGAGCACAGGGCCTGAAATACAGGAAGTATTTTCTGCATGGTGTCTATTGTCATCAGCCTCCATGGATGAATAAACATTGGGAAATTAAAAAAAAAAAAAGCCACCTGGACTGAAGTCTGGTAAGTGAGTAAATAATGTCTGTGCCCAAAAACAAGATGAGAAGACAATGCGGCGTGAGTGGTTCTCTTCCGCGGTTCACAAACCAGCTCTACAAAACAATTATGGGAAAGCAGGAGGAAAACTGAATGCGTTCTCATCGTAAGCACCAGCGGTTCTCCCATTGTGGCCCAGCTCCCCTCAGTCGTGCGGGTTCTGCCTTCCTAGTCTCCGGAGCCCCTGCAGTGGCTGTAAAGTCCCTTAAGTGTCCTCTGCTGCGCCCCCTGCTTTTTGACTCACTTCACATTACTGTTCTGCCAAACAGAACCAAGTGCTTTCTGAGGATCTGGGTCAAGAAGCTCTAGAGAGGGAGTGCCGAAGACTCTGTACAGGAGAATGTCACAGAAAACGATACCCTGAACCAGACCACACAGTAACCTGAGTGCTCCCAGGGTCTGGAAACCCTATCTAGTGAGCAGCCATCAACATGGGCCCGTTCCTTCGTGAGATAGACTCTCTGCGCCCAGAGGGAGGGGACCGGACTCACTTCCAGATGGGCTGCGTACTAGTTGCCCTACTAGAAGTCTTCATCCTTCCTCGTCTCTCCTCTCCTTTAGCACTTCAGGAATGAGGGGCCAAGGGCAGGGGGGTGGGGTTCAGAGTGGCATTCAGCCCTCCCACCCTGAACCCTGAGAAGATGAAAAATCCAAGGATCCTCTGCTACAGGGACACCCTCTGTTCTTCTCCAGGGCCAAGCATATTCTTCAACTTGTACTGGAGGCTCAGGAGGGCAAGCAGAAGCTGTGCCTGCAGGTTTTACAAAGGAGAGATGAGGCCTACGCAGAAGTGTGCTGGGGTGCAGAGTAGCCACAATTGGTGACCCATCCACGTCACCTCAGCCTATCCTGGAGTTCTCTGGCAGATAGGTCTCCAACCTACCGAGGACATCCTGCTGCTGTCTGTCTGGGGTGTCCTCTGGCTTCAGAAGTATGCTCAATCCACAGATGTGCTATGGAATACGAAGAAATGTCCCCCAGCCTATCAGCCCAGCCATCCCCAAAGACTGGGACTCTTCTGTCGAGAGCAGCTGAGCTAGAGATCTTTCACAGGTGCGGAGCCGAGAGCACAGAGCGTCCAGCAAGGCGAACAGGTGCTCCAGCCCCAAGAAGCCTGGGCGTGGCAGCCAAGCCGGGTGTTAGGCAGAGTGGTTTCAACAGACATCAAACTGCCGGATGTGCAAATAAACACGCTGCCATTCTTGTGCAGTTCTTTTCTCCATCAAGAGGGAGCTCCCCCTGACTCTGCCTTCTGTACCCTGTCTTCCCGTCTTCACAGTCCTCACCCCTGGAAGTTGGAGAGCCACGCTGGCCGCAGCACTCTTCTTCTGCTCCGCCCTCCTTCAAGGTCTGTCCATGAGATTTCTTAGGGGAATCCCAGCATTCTGAGTCTCAGGGGTTCCCCTAGACAACCTGTGCAGTTCCTATAGGCAACAGCCTCCTGGTTAGCCTTCCTCTTCTCCCTGCCCACTTCCTTCTCCTCTGCCAGGTGTGACAGGTGCCTGCTGCCAAGGTGTGCTGGGCTGAGCTAGTTCAAACTGCTCCCTAGCACAAATTGGTTTTTTTTTTTAAAACCAATTTGATGAACATGTTGCTAAAAACAGACATTATTTGTATAAACTACTATGATTTGAATGTTCTTCAAAATCGGTGTCAAAGGTTGGGGCAGGGCTTTAGAAAAGTGATTAAGTCACAAGTGAATCTTTTTTTTTTGGGGGGGGGGGGAGCACTAGGAATCAAACTCAGGACTGTGCGCTTGCCAGGCAGATGCCACTGAACTGTATCCCTGGCAAGCGGAGTTCTTATAGACGAGGTCACCAAGGGGCGTAGAAACTAACCTAGGCCACTTTGTCCTTCTTCCTGCCACCATGGAAGGACATGGTGCTTGCCTTTGCATCATGTGAGGACCCAGTAAGGAAATTCTCCCCAGACAGAGTCCTGGCTCCCTCATCTTGGGCTCCCAAGCCTCCCGAACTGTAAGAAATAGATTTCTACTGCTTATAAATTACGCAGCCATTGGCATTTTGTTATAGCAGAACAGACTAAGTTATACAGTTACACTTAAATTTTATTTAAAACAAAGGTAATAAACACTCAAAATAGATCACATCCTAATTGTTGTTTTTAAAAATGTATTTAGTATAGGGTCTCACTACCCCCATAGTTTGTTTGTTTTGGCAGGGCCAGGATTCAAACTTATGACCTTGCGCTTGCCAGGTGGGCACTTGTGCGGTGGAGCTATCTCCCAGCCCCACAGTAATTCTCCCGTTTTCAGCCTCCCAAGGACTGGGATTATAGGCACACACCACCATGCGCAGTCTCCTTCACCACCTCCATGTGCCCCGTGGGCGGGGCTGGCACTGCACGCCAGGTATCCAAGCCTGGTCCTTGCCTCCACCTAAGCAGGTGCTTTAGTCCACTGAGCTATCTGGCCGGCCCTATGTTGCACTGTCTGTGTGCTTGAGGTTATTCAAATGTCTGTAGCAGATAACAGAAACACCCTACTGTGTAGCAAGCATCCTTTTCTAATTTCACATTCAGTGACATCACACAGGGACTTCCAGTCATCCACAGTGGGGGTGTACACGTCATGGAAATGAGCAAACACTACAAATAAATGTTTCAGTTGTTGCTTTGTTAGATTCAAAGTGAAAAAGAAAATGTTAGTAGCATGGGTTAGGTCTGTGTCGTGTCTGTTGCTCTTCCATTATGAAGAGAATATTTTTCCAGTTCCTGTAAACTATTCTCCTTCAAAGAAGTCATTCTCAGTTTAATGAGAGAGTGAAGTCGGTGGTACCTAAGTGCATTTGAGGTTATTTACATGTATCATGGTAAGTGAAATATTGCAATATTATTACGAGACTAGTTCACAGGTGACTTGAAGCTGGTTTGAGGCCCCTCGCGCTATCCTCTCCCTGAGCCATTCAGCCCTAATATCATCAGCTGGGGCAGGGCAAGGTAGTTCTGCAGTGGAGCTGGGTGGGGGCCGTGGAGGCCCTGTGGTTCAGAGTTCAAGCAGTGTGAGGAGAGAAGCCTGAAGAGGAGAGGAGAACGCCAGATAAAGGAGACTGGCTCTGTGGTAAGCACTCTGAGAATAACAGAACTCGGTTATCTTGCTGTTGGAAAAGAGCTACACATACAGAAAGAAGAAACGCTGGAACAAGCCCTGGTGCTGGGTTATAATTGAAAACATCCTGGCGAACTTGTAGTTTTCGGTAAAGAAAAGGACATTAAGAAGCACACACACACATACACACACACTCACAATGCACATCACACACACACACACACACACACACACACACACACACACACACACTGCACATCACACACCTGTCCCCATAGCTAGCTATGGTGAGTGCCCACGAGCAGCAGCGTCCTGTGATCCCTGAGCACCCCTAGCAATCAGATCTCAGCCTCCACAATCTCAAGAGAAACCAGAGTATAGATCTTGGCCTCTCTGTACTATTTCCTACTGAAAGAGACTGAGGTTTCTTGGAGAAATATCTGACCCCAGGGCAGGACCACAGGAAGTATAGGTGAGCTAGAGTATAGCATTATGTAGAAACACCACCAATGGCAGAGAGAGACATGGGTACCACTCGATAGAAGGCCATGAAAGTAATCAGTCTCCTGTGAAATCACACCGAAGTGTATCATCGGAACAAAATCATGAGGAAACAGACAAATCTAAACTGAGATATGTGCTACAACATATTGGTCCTGTAAAATTTAAAATGTCAGGTGACATTCTCTCAGACCAAAGAAAGCTTAAATGACATGACATTTAAATGAAACAGGAGGTTCTAAACCATATCATCTTTGCTACTGAGACATATTAGGATGATTGGCAACACTTAAATGGGACATGAGGATCTGATGACAGAAAAGTAGCAGAAATAATTTACTGACTTGGATGGTCATGTTGTGGTTACACAGGAAATGCCCTTTTTTGAGGAAACACTGTCTATAATTTTCCAAGGTGACAGAATATACATTAGAAATTTGCTCTCAAAAGGTTCTGAGGTGAAAGATTTCTGTACTTTTATTCCAACTCTTTTGAAAATTGAGAATTGTTTCAAACTTTTTAAAGAGGAGAGATGAAACATCTAGCTGTGTGATCTTCACTCTATTACTTATCCTTAGCATGTAAATAAGGGGAAACAAAGTAGAAGTAGGGTGGAGAGCACAGATTTCTTCAAAGAGAACTGTAACCTGGTACTCAGAGAATCCTGTCATTTCCACTGGGGCACAGGAAAGCCACCATCCTTTGCGCATGCCTTAGACAGCATATCTCCCTGAGAGGCTGCACTCTGCCCTCAGGCTTGCTCTGTGCAAAGGGACAAAAACCCACAGAGCCACTTAGGTCTGCAACAGGAGCAGATCAGGGAAAGGTCTGAGAGCAGCCAGCCCTTCCAGAACTGAGTAAGGACAGAAAACAAAATATCTCCCAAGAGCAGTAAACATCATGGGGGAGCGCTGTACTAAGTCACCTCAAAAGGATCCACCCCAGGGAGCTGTCTGGTGGCCATAGTGATCTAGGAAATCAGAAGGTTGGGGTGAGGAGAATGGGGAAGGAGGGAGAGGGCTTCACAAGTGGTCAGCAGGACAGTGTATTCCTCATGTCAGGAAATAGGGTGTGGGCACTACCTGACGTTCCATTAGGGAAAGGAATCTTCTAATAATGTGCAAAAACCCAAGACAGAGACAGACAGACAGACAGACAGACAGACAGACAGACAGACAGACACTCGAACACCCGGAAGGCATCCACAGCAGAACCCACTGTATGTACTATTACAAGACAAATGCCACAAAGATCCAATTGTAGTAGTCGGAGGCAGGAGAGGAATGAAAACCAGGAAAAGAAGTTGTAGGAGAATAGAGCACACCCTACACTTCCCATTGCAGGATTCCAAGCTTAGGTCAGGCCAAGAAGTTCCAAATTGGAAGAAAACTTGAAATTTTGAGTTGGATCATAATTATTTTTTTCACTTATTTTTATTTTTTTATTTTTTAAAAAGAGTACAAATATAAACAGAAAAATTAGAAGGGACACAGATTTTGACTTCACAAAGTAATATGAATTTCACAGTATTTGTTGTAATACAGTGTTGCCTTCCAGCCAATTATTCATATTACCTCATATATGCATGTAAAATTGGAAGAAAGAAAAAAAAATATAAGAATATATATTTCTTATATATAAGAATATATAAGAAATTAAGAAGACAAAAAGTACAAACAATTGAAAAAGGAGGCAAAGCAAATTAAAACAACAGCTTTCCATAGACCACTAAAAATCCACAGTACATTGCCATTCAAATATTGTAGGTGCTTGAATTCAGCAAAATAACCCAATACAGACCCAACACCCATCTCTGAAAAAAACAAAAACAAAAACAAAAACAAAAAAGGAGGATATAAATGAAGGAGCATTTTGTAGAAAAAAGAAATATATATACTTTATATTCAAAATAGTTAGGACAGATATACAACTACTTTCTCTTAGTTCAATGAGAAGAAAGATTTGTCCTAATAGTGTTAAGACAAGACATCCTGTTTGCATCTTGTACTCTGAACAACTAGTACAAAGACAACAACATGCAGTGTATTAATTATTGTAACTGTCCTACTAACCTGTTTTGAAATTGTTTCATTGCTATTTCTTTCTCATTAAAATTAATAATAAGAAATTCATAGTACAGTTGTTGAACCATCCTACTTACATGGATAGATAAGTCTCTTCCCCAGACTCCCTCTCCTGTCCTTCTCCTTAGCTCAGTAACTCTCATTTTGAATACGTTTATCCCCTTTTACCAGTATCTCTTGTACACTTTATATTCCATTTATCTCTTTCAGGTACTCACACTAAGAAGGCAATATGATGTTTGCACATGTGGGTCTGATTTATTTCACTTAATTAAAAGTATGTTCTCTAGTTGCATCCATTTACTAACAGGCTAAAATTTATCCTATTTTAAAGCTGGATAATACTCCATTGTATAAAAAAAATGCCATATCTTCTATATCCATTCTTCAGTTGATGGGCATCTGTATTGTTTCCAGGATTTAGCCATGGCAAATTACGCTGCTTTGACATGGGTGGACATATATCACCATGGTATGAGGTTTTCAGTTCTCCTGAAAAAATACCCAGGAGAAAAGTCGATAGCTTGAACGGTATCTCCATTCCTAGGTTTTGAAGGAATCTCCACACTGATTTCCATAATGGTTGTACCAGTCCACACTCCCATCAATAGTGCAGAAGATTCCTTTTTCTCCACAGCTTTTCCAGCATTTATTATTGGCTGACTTCTTGATGTTAGCCATTCTTTCTAGCCTAACAGGGAATCTCCATATTGTTTTAATTTGCACTTTTCAAATGACCAATGATGTTGAACATTTTCTCACATATTCATTTCTTATTTGTATTTCTCTTTCCAAGATGTGTATAATTCATCTTAGATGTCCATTTTTGGATTGGATCTTTGAGTTTGGGGAGCTTGATTTTAAAAAAAAAAATTTTACATGCTCCATATAGAAGGCTTTTGAGGAGGGACAGTTCACTATAATTTTTTCTCAGTTTGTGGGTCTTATTCATTTCTTTATTTTGCATGGTCTCACTATGCAGCTGTGACTCATAGCGATCCTCCTGTTTTCTGCCTCCCTAATGATGGGATTACAGGCATGTACCACCATGCCCAGACTTCATCCCTGGCTCAGTGCACTTGCGGGCAGTGGCAGCACGACCTGCGGTGCCAAGGATTGAACACTGGCCCCTGTGCTTACCTAAGCAAGCGCTTAGTCCACAGAGCTATCTCCCCAGCCATTTTCTTTTTATTCTGTTGGAGATTTGTTTTGAAGAGCAGAAAATTTTCAGAAACTTAAGATCCCACTTGACGCTTCTTTGAAGTATTTCACATGCAGTCTTTTATTTGTCCATGAACTTTCTACCTACACCTATGTCTTTAAGATTTCTGTCTACATTTTGCTCCAGAAGATTTTAGTATGTCTATTTTAATATTTAAATCTTTGATCCATTTCAACTGAAATTTTGTGTATAATAGGCATGTGTCTAGTTTTAGCCTTTTGAATGTGAAAAGACAGTTTCTCCAGCACCATTTATCAAAGAGGCTATCTTTTTTTTCTTTTAAAGTGAATTTATTTATTTTTAAGAATTTTTTTATTTTATTTTTTTCTTGTTTCAGAACTTTTGTTTGTTTCTTTATTTATTTTTATGGCCGGCTCAGCCTGCCCTCAGGGCAGAGCTGGCACAGTATGTGGTGCCAGGGATCAAACCGTGGTCCCTGCAGCCACCCAAGCTTTCCTAAGCAGGCGCTTTAGACCACTGAGCCATCCTGCTGGGCCCCCTCAAGGAGGCTATCTTTCTTCTAATGAAAATGTTTGGTCCTTTTATCAAAGATAAAGTGGATTAGTGTGCTTATAATAGTGTTCACATCTTCTAATCTGTTCCGTTGATACTCAGGTTTTAGTACAGTAGCTTTATAGTATAATTTCAGGTCAGAGATTGTGGCGTGTCCTACCTTTCTTTTGTTTCCCAGGATTGCTTTTAATATTCTGGGTCTCTTCTGGTTTCATATGAATCTGAGGAAAATTTTCTCTCACTAATGGTATTTTACTTGGGATTGCACTGAGTCTGTATAATAATTTTGGGAGCATGGGCATTTTCACTATGTTGTTTCTTTCTATCCAGGAATATGAAATATTTTTCTACTTTCTCAAATCTTCTTTAATCTCTTTTCTCAGAGTACTATAATTTTGTATAAATCTTTTATGTCATTTGTGAGATTGATTCCTAAGTATTTTATTTTGGGGATGTCATTGAGAAAGGCATAGTTTCCCTAATTTCTCTTTCAGTGCATTCATTGTTTGTCTTCAAAAATGCTACTGATTTTTGGGTGCGAACACTGTATTCTGCTAAATTTGGTGGTTAGACATACAAGACTCTTGGTGGAATTTTGGGGGTCCCATATGTAGAGTATCATGTCATCTGCAAATAATGGTAATTTCACTTATTTTCTAATTCTTATTTCTTTTATTTCTGTCTCATTCTGTCTTAGTCATTGCTCTGGCTAATGACTCTAGAACTACTTTGAGTAGGAGTAGAGACCATGGACATCCTCGTTCCTCATTGTAAAATGAAGGCCTTGGCTTTTGCTTATTTAGTATGATATTTGTTCTTGGTTTCTCACAGATGACTTTTATCAGGTTGAGATATAGACTATCTATTCCAATTCTCTGTAGGGTCTTCATCTAAAGTGTATCTACTAAGATGATCATGTGGTTTTTGTTCTTGATCCTATTGACCTGGTGTGTCACATTTATGGATTGCAATGGAGCAATCCATAATGAAGCAATCCCTGTATTCCTGGAATTAATCCCCCTTGGTCATGGTGTATAATCTTCTTGATGATTTTCTGTATTCTGTTTGCTAGTATTTTATTGAGGATTTTTGCGTTTATATTTGTTAGAAAGATTGGCATGTAGTTCTCTTTTTAAAGTAGATCTTTCTCTGGTTTTAGAATCAGAAAAATATTTGCATGTAAGAATGAGTTTGGGAGAACTGCTACCCTTTCAATTTCATTGAAGAGTTTGAGAAGTCGGCATTAAATCTTCTCTAAATTTCTTGTAGAGGGCCGGCGAGATGGTTCAGCAGTCTAAAGCACCTGCTTAGGAAAGCTTAGGCAACTGCAGTGACCACGGTTCAATCCTCAGCACCACATGCGGCACCAGCCCCACCCCAGGACAGGGTGAGCCGGCCATAATATAAAATGGATAGATAGATAGATAGATAGATAGATAGATAGATAGATAGATAGATAGATAGGAAATTTCTTGTAAAATTCTTCTGTGAATCGATCAGAGTCTATACTTTTCTTTGTTGGTAGGTTTTTGTTACATTTTCACTTTCATTTTATATTATTGAGTTATTGAGAGTCTGTATGTCTTCTTGATTCAGCTTTGGCATCTTATACAGTGGTTCTCAACCGTTCTAATGCTGTGACCCTTCAGTACAGTTCCTCATCTTGTAGTGACTCCAAACCAAAAAATAATTTTGGTGGCTACTTCAAAACTGTAATTCCAAATAAATAACATCTTCCAATGGCTTTAGGCGACTCCTGTGTTTTGGTCGTTCAACCTCCACTAGGGTCGCGACCCACAGGTTGAGAACCACTGAAAATTGTCCGTTTCCTCCCTGTTTCCACAGATTTTGAAAGTGAGTACTGATGATCTCCTGAATTTCTCTAGAGTCTGTACTGATTTCATCCTTTTTATTCTTTAACGCATGAATTTGGGCATTTTCTTTTTTCTTTCTTTTGTTTTATTAAGTGGGCTCTGGGCTTGTCAATTATATTTGTTCTTTCAAAGAACCAGGGGTTTCAATCTCCAGGGTCTGCCATGTAGTTCCTGCCTCCAGAACACACTGAGATGACAATTGAGACTGCACATAGTGGCGCGCACCTGTAATCCCAGCTCTTGGGAGGCTATAAACAGACGGATCACTATGAGTCCAACCTAGAACCGAGACCCTGAACACCTTGAAGACCCTTCCCTAAAATACAAAAATACATAAATAAAAATTTAATAAATTAAAAAATCAAAGAACCAATTCTTTGATTCATTTATTCTTTGTATTGTTATCTTTTCATTTATTCTTTGTATTGTATTATATTCTGCATTAGTTTCTGCTGTAATCTTGATAATTTCCTACCTTCTTTGAGCTTTGGGCTCAACTTGCTCTTCTTTTTCTAGGAGCTTGAGATGCAGCATAAGTTCGTTTATTTGGTCTTGTTCTATTTTCTCATGTATGAATTTACTGCCATTAATTTTCCTCTTAAGAAACCTTTCATTGCATCACACAAATTTTGGTAAGTTTTATCTGCATTTTTGCTTGGTTATAAACGGTTTTTATTTTCTTCTTTAATTTCATCTGTCACCCATGGTTGTTCAGGAGGTTGTTATTTAATTTCCAAGTGCGTATGGTGTTTTCATAGTTTCTTTTATCAATAATTTGCAGTTTTATTACATTGTGATCAGATAGTATGCATGGGATAGTTTCAAATCCTTTGTTTTCTTAAGAGTGCTCTGTGTGCTAGTATATGGTCTATTTTGGAGAAGGTCTCATGTGCAGTTGAGAAGAATGTATATTCTGTTGCTGGATAAAACACTCTGTAAAGGTCTACTAAATCAATTTCTTCCCGAGTTAGGTTAAGCTCTTTTATTTCTTTGCCAATTTTTAGCCTAGTCTCTGTGACAGTGGTATGTTATATTATTGGTCATTTGAGTTTTCATGTCTGTTAAAATTTGTCTTGGGCTGATAAGATGGTTCAGTGGTCTAGAGTGCCTGCTTAGGAAAGCTTCAGCAACCGCAGGGACCGCAGTTCAATCCCCCCGCCCACGCACCACACGCTATGGCAGCCCCACTCCCAGGGCAGATTGAGCTGCTCATGACACACACACACACACAAAAAAAAAAATTGTCTTAAGTAAGAGGGTGCTCCTACACTGGGTGTATGTATATTTATAATTGTTATCTCTTCTTGCGGTTTTCCGGTAAAAAGTACACCGTGAACTTCTCTCTTTTGGGGTGATTTTTGGTTTGAAGTTGATATTGTCAGCATTCAGAATAGCTACCCCTGCTTTTTTCTGATTTCCTGTGGCATGGAAGATTGTTTTCTCTCCTTTCTATCCATTTAGTATGTGAATTTCCTTTTAAATTAAATGTGTTCCTTGTGTGAAACATATTGCTGGATTTTGTTTCTTTTTTATGTATTTACAGTCTACAGGGTCTCATTACACAGATTAGACTTATACTGACACTCCTGTTTTCAGCTTCCCAAGCAGTTACAAGAATGTGCCACCACGCCCAGTCTCATTCACTGTCTCAGTGCATCGTGGGGTTGGGCAGGCCTGGGATCAAGCCCTAGTGGTTGAGCCTGCCTAAGCAGGTGCTTCAGTTGGCTGGCCTTGGATTTTGTTTCTTAATCCACTCTATTAGTCTGTTTATTTTGAATGGCGAATTGAAACAGTTTATGTTGATCGTTATTGGCTTATCTTTATCATGTTATTTTCTTGCTATAGGTTTTGTACATTTTCTCTTCTTTTTAGTTATTTGCTCTGTTTGGTGGTTCCTTTCTGTTGTTCTTGAAGCTGTGATCACTTCTATCTCTTTCAAGAATATCTTTCAGTACTCTTTGTTGGGTATGTTCAGTGGTCATGATCTTATTTCACCATTGAATTTGATGGATAGTTTTTCAGAGTATATCAATCTAGGATGGAAGTTATTTTCTTTGAGGACCTGAATACTTTACTCCAAGCTCTTCTTCATTTGATGGTTGTGTTGGGAAATCTGTTCTGATTCTGATGGGCTTTCCATTGTAGGTGATCTACTTCTCTCTAGCAGCTTTTAATGTTCTACTCTTTTGCCGAATTTCTGAGATTCTGATCATTATGTTTCTAGGTGTAAATTTATTATGGTTATGACGTCCTATATCCCAAACTAATTGGTATGTCAGGTTCTTTTCTCATGTTTGGAAGACTTTCTGATAGTCCTTCTGCAAATTGTCTTTTCGTGTCATTTGTGCTGTCTCCTGCTTCATTGATGCCTATTATTATTTTTTTTAAAAAAATAAGCACAAATCAGAATTAAAACAGAAAAATTACAAGTGATATAGATTTTCACTTCACAAATACTTCACAGTATTTGCTGTAATATATAGTTGTCTTCCAACCAGTTTTTCATATTACCAGATATATGCATGTAAAATTGAGAGAAAGAAAAAAGGAAAGAAATGTATAAGAGATTAAGAACAAAAAAGTACAAACAACTGAAAAAAGGAGACAAAACAAGTGAAAGCACTAACTGTGTCTCTCCATAAACCATCAGAAATGCATAGTGCAATTGTCTAAACCATCCTACTTACATACATAGACAAATCTCTTTCCCCCTCCCTCTCCCCTGTCTTTCTCCTCAATTCAGTAACTTTTTCCTTTTGAATAAATTCATTCCCTTTTACCAATATCTATTATACCCTTAAGATTCCATTTTTATTTTTCTGTTTCTCACCCTGAGGAGACAATATGATGTTTGTACATGTGGGTCTGATTTATTTCACTTAAGAGTATGTTCTCTAATTGCATCCATTTACTGACAAAAGACTCAAATTTATCTTGTTTTATAGCTGAATAATACTCCATTGTGTAAAAATACCAGGTAAGGACACCTATTATGTTCATATTATTTTTCCTTGCATCGTCTTGTAGCTGCTGAATTGTTATTTCCTGGTTCCTTGTTAGTTTTAAGAGACCTTTTATTTCACATTCATTAGCTGCAGCTCTATCTTTGAGGTTCTAATTTCTTGAATATCTGTTTCATGCATTCTAGCTCTTTTGAGTATTGTTTGTTTGGTTTGTTTATTTGTTTTCAGAACCAGAGATTGAACTCAGGCCCTTGCACTTGCCAGGCAAGTGCTTATTCTACTGAGCCATCTATCTCTCCAGCCCTCTTTCATGTATTGTTCATTCAGTGTTTCCATTACTTTTCTATTCTACTGTATTTTCTATGTTTTCTTTAGCTGTGCTGAGCATTTCTTTCATGATTATTGTCCTTTCTCTTTGTACTTGAAAAATTATTTCTGATCTTATTTCTTCTGTGGCCTGATGGATTCATTTCCTTACTTTAACTGCTATCATTTCAGAGATTTTAGGTGTGTGATTTCCAAGTTCTTCAATGTCTCTGTCTCCTGAATTTGCTCTGGGTGAGTTAGAGAATTGAGATTGCCTTTTGCTCCTGCATTTTGGCATTTGGGAGTTCCCAATAATCACCCAGACAAAGTCCAGCAGGCCATCTAGAGCAGTGGTTCTCAACCTTTTTAATGCCATGACCCCACAATAAAGTTCCTCATGTTACGGCGACCCCAAACCAAAAAATAATTTTGGTGGCTACTTCAAATTACTAATTGCAATAAATAACATTTCACCATGGCATAGCATGGGTTTAAATATGTATTTTCCAGTGGCTTTAGGCGACCCCTGTGGTATGGTCATTTGACCCCTGCTGGGGTGGTGACCCACATGTTGAGTACTGCTGATCTAGAGTCTGCCCAAGTTCTTAAATGGTTCCAGGCAAGCTCCGCCCCTGCACACACTGAGCCCAGAGACCTCAGCTCACTTGTCCCACAGACCACTCAGAGTTCACCTAAATTCTCAAAGTCTGGGCTGGCACCAGCAGAAGCTCCATGCCTGTACATGGGTTAAGGAAGTGCAAAGCTTAGCAGAGTCCCCCAGGCTGCCCAGAGTCCACTGAAATTCTTAAATGGAGTCAGGAAAGCTGGATCATAATTTTTGAATACTAGAAAACAGGACTAAAATGACTAGAAATGATCAAACATATACGGATAGCAAAAGAAAAACTAACAGACCCTGTTAGGGGAAGAAAAAAAGGGAAGGGCTCTCTACCCCTTCCCACTCAATCCAGCTCATTTGTTTTGCTGGTCACACACACATTAACATACTAACGCAGGCTTATCTGCACTCAGTCATAGGCCCAGCATGCTGCTTTCCAAGAGAATAGGGCATCACCCTGCAACGAGGAAACAGAAGCTACCAGGAAAGCCAGTAGGCAACAGAAGCTACCAGGAAAGCCAGTAGGCGGGCAGCAGAAACCAAGAGAGGATAATGCAAAGCACAGTTGTAGAAAAATTTGTTTTGCTTATAGTGGCTTCCTGGGAAAACCACAGCTACAAGGATTAGCAATCAGGCCTGGGTGGTTCTTCCACGGCAGAGACCTCAGCACTGAACACACTGTGAAAACTGAAAGTCCAACAAAGAAGCAGTGTCCACCAGGCAGGTTCACAAACAGTGATGCTGACCACACAGATCCTTAACCTGGGCTGCATCTTGAAATCACCTGGACAATTGAGAAAAACCAATGCCTGGGCTATTATCACAGGCATAGGGACTTTTTCAAGTTTCCTGGGAAATTCTAATGTGCAGCCCAGGCAGAGAACCACAGCTTCATTACAATGGATTTTGTTACTTTCCTGGGGGGAGGGAGACATTTAGTCTTAATTATAAATATCAACATATAAACTCCAGAAAATTTAGCTGTGAGTGAGCCCCAGCCCTGAAAGAATAACTTAGAGGAAATATAAACACATACATATGAGCCATAGATTTGTTTGCTGGGAATAAGTACAGATATGGAACTGGAGCATTTTCTTGGTAAAACATGTATGAAAGAGTGTTTTCTTGCAGTTGGGGACGACAGCACTCCTTCTCATGTACACTGTTTACCTGCTCCTCTTTGCAAAGAAACACATTAGATCTTCAAGAATTCACGGAAAAGAGCAAAGCCAGAGGCTCACAAGAGCTTAATGTGTTTTAGGCCAACAGAAGCCCTACCACCCTTACTGACACTAGCATTTCAACAAAAGCAGAAAACAAGCAAGAAGTTAGAAAGTTCTTCCTTTTAAGAGACTTTTGCATTATCCAATTCCCATGCCATTTTCAACTCCATCTCCTGATTCTAGATTATTTTTAATAGTTCCTGTTAGTATTCACATGACAAGAAAAATATTTAGATTCCTTTGCTTGGAAGTCAAGGCCTTTCACAATCTGTTTCCAACCTAATTCTCTATCCTTATCTCCCTTTCCCCACCCAGAACACATTATCTTCCACCAAATGATTAAGTCCACTCATTATCCCAAAACTTTATGGAACTACTTTTTCTTCCATACACTTTTTTCCTTAAAAAGTATTTTTCTTTTTTTTTTTTTTTTTTTTTTTTTTTTTTTTTTTTTT
>PVJA010006762.1:0-71716 GCA_004027025.1 Myocastor coypus
GTCTCAAAAAAAGACAAAAAAAAAAAAAAAGTCTTAATCGATACAGATATCTTGATAGAAGTCGCTATCTGGATTGGTAGACACAACATAAAGAGGTCTGTTGGTGTGCAGCGTACAAATGGGAATGTTCTGGATTCAGTGAAACAGGGCAGCTTTTTACAAAGTTTTGATAGGGTATCAGGCATTTGCCTTTGCTCTTAGTCGGATCATATTCTTTGAAATCTATTCATTTTCTTACAACTCCCCATGCATTTAAAAGCCTGCTTATGATGCACTGGTAAACCAAGGATTTTTTTTTCGCAGTAGTATTTAAAGTCTTGACCATACTTTGAAAGCTTTGTGCTGTAAGTAATGTTAGCTGGTATACACCTTCCCTTAAGGAGTAGATCTAAGACCCCAGAGAGGGCACGTCAACTCTGTGGGGTAACAGTGCACCACCCAGGACATAGCTACTGGATCACCGTGGGAGAGCAAACGAAATCACAAGTCCTTCATTGCTGTGGTGGGCAGAGAACCATGGGAGGTGTTTCAAGAGCCATCATTAGGAATAGGACACAAGTTTCGCCTTCCTGGGGATTATAATCTAAAAGAAGAGATAGGGAAAGTGTGAAAATAAGCTTCAGACAAAGAAGAGTAAAATAACTCCCTAAGAAATGAGGGGCTATGGTAGGTGGCCAGTAACGAGTTCATAAAGAAGGAAGCCCTCAAAAACTGTAAATTTTAGGATGAGTTCTATAAATAGTATCTCAAATGATAGAAATGATATCAAACTTTCTTTTCTTTCTTTCTTTCTTTCTTTCTTTTTTTTTTTTTTTGTATTTTAGGGAAGGGTCTACAGGTTGTTCAGGGTCTCACTACTAGATCGGACTCCTAGTGAGCCACTTGTTTACAGCCTCCCAAGAGCTGGGATTACAGGCGCATGCCACCATGCCCAGTCTCAGTTGCCATCGTAGTACCTCCCCCGGGGGCGGGGCCAGCCCAGCAGTCCCTGGGATTGAACCTCTGGCCCCTGTGCCTCCTTGTAGGTGCTTAGTCCACTGAGCTATTTGGCTGGCCCTAAACTTTCCTATGAGAAATTTGAGTAAGTATTTAATTATATCAACAACTAACTTTTCAAGGTTTTGGCGACTTTTCTTTAAGAACAGTGATTTAAACAGAATATATGGATGACATTTGCAATACATGAAACATATCATTGTGCTCTTTGAGAACAAGAAAGCAACACGAGGGGCTTCTGAAGGTTGTGGAAAGCAGTGAGCATGCATGTTGCCCAGTGTGAGCCAGACTCTATGGGAGACAGAGACAGACACACAGAGACAGAGGTGGGGGCAGGGGCGGGGGCGGGGGCGGGGGCAGGGGCAGGGGCAGGGGCAGGGGCAGGGGCAGACAGACAAAGATAGAGACAGGAGAGAGGGGGAGACAGACACAGAAGAAGACGAGGGAGCAGAGAAAAAACATTTTTTGTGCGCTTAGAAGTCAAAACTCCCTATCCATGTTTATTGAGCACAACTCTTGACAGCTAAAATGTAGAAACAACCTCTTTGTCCATCAATAGCAGAGCGAATGAAAAACATGTGCGACTTATACATAGTGCCGCACCACTGGGCCATAAGGAGGGATGAGCCGAGTCACTTGTGAGAAATACTTGCAACTTGATGCCATAATGTTAAGTAACTCAGAGGCGAAAGCTGAAATACTCCATGGCTTCTCTTACATGGAAAAAACCAAAAAAAACAAAATATATGTATTTTTTCCTCCGACATATATGTACGTTGATATATAATATAATATATATTTATATATATCTGAATCTATATCTATATCTATACCTATACCTATATCTATATCTATATATATCAAAGGAAAAATATGTTGTAATCTAGTGTGTACACTCTATCTAAAAGTGTACCTTAGCCAGGCATGGTGGCTCACGCCCGTCATCCCAGCACTCGGGAGGCTGAGGCAGGAGGATCGGTGCAAGTTCGAGACCAGCCTGGGCTATGAAAGTGAGCTCAAGGCCAGCCTCAACTGCATAGCGAGACCCTGTCTCAAAAATAAATAGATAGATAGATAGATAGATAGATAGATAGATAGATAGATAGATAGATAAAAGTGTCCCTTGGCTTAATACAATTATCTTACATACTTCATATGTTCTCTGACTTACTAGTTGGGTTTACAATCTGCATTTCTAGGGACTTATAAATAAATTAATCTGATACTGGGAAAACAAAAGGGGGTAGAGAAAAGGGGAAGGAAAACTGGAAGTTACACATGTATAATAATAGTGAGCATAATAGCTATGTAGTGCAAATGTACATTAATAAACGAGAAAGAAAGAGAGAGAGAGAGAGAGAGAGAGAAAGAAAGAAAGAAAGAAAGAAAGAAAGAAAGAAAGAAAGAAAGAAAGAAAGAAAGAAAATCGAAACTGCAAGGATAGTTTAGCCCAGCATGATCATATTTCCTGCTTCATTTGCTAGACAACAGGTAGTTATCAGAGATTTCTGAACAACGGAGCCAAGTGTTTTGGGTTTTAGAAGGAGATCCAGGTGGTGAGAGCACCGAAGTGGACATGGAATTCTTAGTCTGTGGAAATTACTGCCGTGATTACAGCCGCAGGGGCATGCTCTGAAGGTCTTATCTCCCTCCCTGGCTCTCCCCTCCCCGTCTCCCAGCATCCCCCTCCCCCCCATCTCCCAGCATCCCTCTCTTCCTCCCCTGCGGCCTCCTCCCCCACCACTTGCAGCTTCTCCCTAACCTTTGCCCCTGTGCCGCGCTGCCCTTCCTTGGAGCCAGCCAACTGTGCCCTGAAACTTCTACCTACTATGAGCCAAAGTACATCTCCCCTCCTTGGGCGTGTTGGGTGTTGCGTCTCTGCACCACGTAAGCCCTCAGACTTAGCTTTGCTCATTTACTCCCAATAACCTCTCAGCTTTCTGTGTCGAAATCTCCATAAGCCCCAGCTGATGGGCTCAGCTCGTCTTTTCCTCCCAAATCACCGACCACACCATAAGTGGACTACGGATGGTGGGCTGGGCCACATTCCTCGGAGCAGCGGGTGTCCGTGCCACACTGGAAATCAGGAGGAACGGAAGGTACATGATATAGGACCAGTGAGACCTGCCTCTGAATCAAAGGTTGTGATAGGTTGGGAAGGAAGCAACTTCTACCTCCAAAGCAATCTTATTAGTCATGGTTCATTGTGAGCTTGGCAACTGGTTATGTGGAAGACGGGAATTTACATCGAGAAATCTGGAAGACAAATGATGACATTAGCCAAGATGGGGAAAGTCCATGGGAAAAGACGTCGTGTGGGACATGGTGAGTTGAATCTTGATCGTCAGGCAATGTAAAGATACTCTGTGTGAATTCCCTCGCAAATAGAGACCATTCCGGAAGCAAAACTAAATTATAAATGTTGATCTTCGAACATCCTTCATTTCTACATTTAGCTGTAGAGTTACTGGGCAGCTGATAGATGAGATAAATTTCCAACATGAGTAAATAAAAGCTTTTCAGGGCCAAGTGACATGAGGTAAGTGATGCCCTGTCTCTGTGTTGATTAACCTCGGAAAGGTTGTTTCAGCACAGAAGTGGCAAGAGCTGACCACATCCTTGAGCTTGTAGCACTGGCTGTCAATAATTTCACGTTGTAGCTCAAGGAAGAAAATTAAACTTACAAGAGGCAAATATTGGCCTTGTTGCTGAACTGAGCTCATTCTAAATACATTGACTTGTAAGATGAGGTACCAGAGTAAGACATTTTAAGGAGGGAGTTGACTTTATCTTTTATTAATTTTTAAAGACACTTAGATAGGTGCTATTTTAGGGGCTGAGGAGATAGTTCCGTGGCACAAGTGCCTGCCTGGCAAGTGCAAGGTTGTGAGTTCAAACCCCAGTCCCAGAAAAGATACGTGCTATTTGTATTTTGCCATCTGAGAAATGTATATTCATCTCAGATGCCCATCTATGAACTGGATCTTTGAATTGGGGTGGGGTCTCAAATTTTTCAATTCTTCATATGTTCTAGAAAGAAGTCCTTTGTCTGAGGGGCAATTGGCTAAATGTTTTTCCATGTTGTGGATTGCTTTTTTTTCATTTTGGCCATGATTTCTTACGATGTGAAAAAGCTTTTTAATAAGATGTGAGCTAAGTTGTCAATTCTTTAAAGTCTTTTTCATGTAGTCAAGGTTTGGTCATGAACTCTCCATCTTCACCTATATCTTTAAGATTTCTATCTACTTTCTCTTCCAGTAGATGTAGTGTTTTTGTTTTACTCTTTAGATCTTTTGATCCAGTTTGACTTTAGTTCAGCACGTGGTGATAGACATGGGTCTAGTTTTAGTCTTCCCCAGGTAGAAAGCCAATTTTCCCAGCACCATTTGTTAAAGGGGCCATCCTTCTTCCAATGAACATGTTAGGCTCCTATGACAAAAACGAGGTGGCTGAATGTGTTAGTGATTGTATCAATACCTTCTAGCTTATTCCAGTGGTTCTCAGGTCTGGGAGATTTTTTGTTTGGTTTTTGCCAGTACCATGCTGATTAAGCCACAGTAGCTTTGTAGTATAATTTCAAGTCAGGGATTATGATGCCTAGGACTGCTGTTGGTATTTGAGGTCACTTCTGGTTCCAGATGAATTTTAGGAATTCTTTCTCTAGATCTGTGAGATATGTTAATGGTACTTTGATTGAGATTACATTAAATCTATGTAAAAATTTTGGGAACGTGCTCACTTTCACTATGTTGGTTCTTCCTATCCATGAAGAAGGAATGCCTTTCCGTTTTCTCATATCCTCTTCAACTTCCATTTTCAGAGTACTGTAATTTTCAGTATATAGATACTGTACTTCCTTTGTTAGATTGATTCCTAAATATTCCTCTTTTTTATGCTACTGTGAAGTCTGGGATTTTGCTAATTTCTCAGTGATTTTGATATTTCATTACAGAAATGCTACTTATTTTTTAAATTTAATTTTGAAGAGTAAAAATAGCAAAACAAATAGAAAAAAGACAGTAACAGGGTAATATACAACAATGTATATCCTACAGATTTTCAAAATAGAAATAGCTAACTAATAATGGTTGATGTATTATCCATTTTTATCATCAAGTCTATTGCTCAGGGCCGGGGAGATATCTCAGCGGTCTAAAGCACCTGCTTAGGCGAGCTTAGGCAGGTGCAGGGGACCACAGTTCCATTCCCAGCACCACATGCCACACCAGCCCCACCCTCAGGGCAGGCTGAGCCAGCCAAAAAAAAAAGAAGAAAGAAAAAAAAGTCTGTTGATCAGATTAACCAATACAGTTAGGTAAGATTGAGGAAGACTTGCTTCCCAGAAATCTTAATTTTTTGTATTTATGATTTTAATATATTTTAAAGAGAGTGTAATAATTGATAAAACACTAGAAATGGTGTTACAGGTTCTTACAATAGGGAGAAAAATATGACATTTACACTTGTGGATCTGATTTATTTCACTTATGAGTACAGCTTCTAGTTGCATCCACCTACCTTTAAAGGTTTTAAATTTGTTTTTCTTTAGAGTTGAGTAGTATTCCATTGTGTTAAAATTCCACATCATTTTCATCCATTCCTCAAGTGATAGGCATTTTGGTTGTTTCCAAGATTTGGTTACCACAAACTGTGCTGCTAATCACATGGATACACATATATCACTATGGTATGAGGTTTTCAGTTCTTCTGGGAAAATACCCAGAAGGGAAGTAGCTGGATTGAATTCGGTTTCCAGTCATAGTTTTGGGAGGTATCTCCACACTGATTTCCATAGTGGTTATGCTAGTGTACATTCCCAGCAGTAGTGGAAAAAGGTTGGTTTTGCCCACAGCCTGTTTAACATTTGTTGTTAGTTAATTTCTTTATGATAGCTATTCTTTCTGGGGTGAGATGGTATTTCAATGTTGTTTTAATTTGCATTTCTTGAATGACCAGGGCTATGGAACATTTTTTCATATATTTGTTTCCCATTTTTGTTTCTTCCTCTGAGATGTGTGTATTCATCTCGCATGACCATTTTTGGATTGGGTCTTTAAATTTCAGGGACCAATTTTTACTTTTATTTTTTATTTTTTGTCAGGACTGGGATTCAAATTCATGACCTTGCACTTGCCAGACAGGCACTTGTGACACGGAGCTATCTCCCTGGCCCCCAATTTTTGTTGTTGTTGTTTATATAATTTACATAGAAGTCATTTTTCTGAGTGGTTGTTGACTGCAAATTTTTCCCAATTCGTGGATTGCATTTTCACCCTGTTGGGGATTTTTTTTTTTTTTGACATTCAGAAAGTCCTCAATAAGATGAGATCCGAGTTGTTGATTCTTTGCAGTATTTCCCGTGCAGTTTGGTCTTTGTTCATGATCTGCTTATTCTTATGTCTTCAAGAGTTCCACCTACTTTCTCCTCCAGTAGACTTAGTGTTTCTGCTTTAATGCTTAAATCTTCAATCCGTTTTGGCTTTAGTTTATTGCATGGTGATAGATCCAGGTCTAGTTTTAGTTTTCATTACGTAGAGAGCCAGTTTTTCCAGCACCATTTGTTAAAGAGGCTATCTTTCTTCCAGATAACATGTTTGGCCCTTTTGTCAAATGTAAGATAGCTAAGTGTGGTATTTGCATCTTCTAATCTGTCTGGAATGCTATTGATTTTAGAGTGCTCACTTTGTATCCAGCTATATTATTTAATTTCATTATTAAATCTAGAAGTCTTTTGGTGAAATTGTTTGATCTTCTACATAGAATATCATGCCATCTATGCATAATGATAATTTAGCTTCTTCCTTTCCTATTCTTACCCCTTTTATTTCTCTCTCTTGTCTAAGCACTCAGGCTAGTTTTTCCAGAACCATACTGAAATGAAGTGGTGATAATGGATATTCTTGTCTTGTTCCTGATTTTACAGTGAAATTTTTCAGCTTTCATCCACTTAATATGATGTTGGCTGTTGGCTTGTCATAGATGGCTTTTATCAGACTGAGATAAGGGTCATCTTCTGTGATTTTCTGTGGGACTTTTATCGTTAATGAGTGTTAGGCTTTATCAAAAGCATTTTCTGCATCAATTGAGGTGATTCTGTGGGTTTTGTCTTTGGCTCTGTTGATGTGATGTGTTACATGTGTTGATTTATGTGCCTTGAGCCATCCCTGCATTCCTGCAGTAAATCCCACTTGGATTATAGTCTTCTTGATGATTTGCTGCATTCTGTTTTCCAGCATTTTATTGAAGATTTTTGCATCTATGTTCTTTAGGGAGATTTTTCTGTGGTCGTTGGAGAGATGCAACTTAAAAGAACATTGAGATCTCATCTCACCCTAGAAGGAATATCTGCTGTTAGGAAATCAACCAATGACAAGACCTGGAGGAAATGTGAGGAAAGAGGAGCATTTCACCACTATTGGTGGGAGGTCAGGCTGGTGTACCCACTGTGGAATTTAGTGTGGAGATTTCTGAACAAACAAGGGTTAGAAGTTCCATTCCGTCCAGCTATATTCCTTCTGGATATCTTCCCAGAAGGATTAAAAATATCACACCACATGATATATATGCACCTATGTTTACAGCAGCACAATTTATAATAGTGAAACACTGGAAACAACCCAAATGCCCATCAACCATGGAACAAATTTTTAAAAATTCAATAGAGTACTACTCAGCCATAAAGAAGGATAAATCTTAACTTTTAATAGGTAAATGGATGCACTAGAAAGCACACTCATGCAAGGCATAAGCCAGACTTGCATGCGTAAAGATCATGTTGTCTTCCTGGTCTGGGAAACTGAAAAAGTAAATAGGCTTTAAAATTTACAGTAGATACTATGAAATGAAAAGTAACTATGCCAAAGGAAAAGAACCTAGGATAGGTGAAAGGGAAAAGGACAGTATGGAAAAGGGGAAAATGCAGGTCAGTCATACTATTAGTGTCTCTTAGTTCATTAAAATGGAAGATTTGTGGTAATATGAATTGGAGAATTTTTCATGCCAGTATCTTGTACCCTGAGCAACTAATTTAAAAATAACAACATGTTATGTATTACTGTTAAATTCCCCTTATCTTGTTATGAAATTTTGTTATACCTTTTTATTTAAAATCCTCACTTGGATAGTATCCTCTCTCGTTTACTCTCCCAAAAGAAAAAACTATATATGGCAATTGTATGGACTTTATTTTGTTTTTTAAAGAACACAAAATAGTAATTTTAAAAATGTAACATAAATGATACAAAATTTCAGTAAACAAAGTAATAGCAATTTGCGGGCCCGGCAGGATGGCTCAGTGGTCTAAAGGACCTGCTTAGGGGGCAGCTGCAGGGACCGTGGTTCGATCCCCGGCACCACATGCTGCACCAGCCCTGCCATCAGGGCAGGCTGAGCCGGCCCTGAAAATAAATAAATAAACAAACAAAAGTTCTAAAACAAGAAAAAAAAAATAATAAAATAAAATAAAACAAAAAAAAAAGTAATAGCAATTCAACAATTGTTGCTGAATCTCATGATCTTATCTTCAAATCAGTTGTTCAGGTTAGGGGCCAGCAAGATGGCTCATAGGCCTAAAGCACCTGTTTAGGCAAGCTTAGGCAACCTCAGGGACCATAGTTTGATCCCCGTCACCACATGCTGTGCCAGCCCCATTCCCAGGGCAGGCTGATGACATATATAAAATTGTTCAGGTTACCAGACATTAATGTGCAAAATCGGGCTGGTGAGATGGTTCGGTGGTCTAAAGTGCCTGCTTAGGAAAGCTTAGGCAACTGCAGGGACCATGGTTCCATCCCAGGCACCACATGCTGTGTCAGCCGCACACCCAGGGCAGGCTGTACCAGCCATAACACCAAAAAAAAGTAAGTGTGAACATTTGCACTATATATGTGTAAAAATAAGACAACACAAAATCAAAACTTTTATAAGAAATTACAGAAAAAGAAAATAAGAAAAAATATTAAAGATTAACTGCGCCTTTCAAAGACAAGCAGAAATCAGCAGTACAATTATGTAAGTTATCCTGCATATATACATAAATATAGCTTTTTCTCTTCTTGCTTTTGTCCTTTTCCTCATCCCAATTTGTGCTCCACATTGACAAAATTCCTTCCCTTTCATAGTATCCATTGTGCCTCTCAGATTTTGTTTACTCTTTCTCCCTATACAGGTGTGAGAACACAAGGTTTGCACATGTGATTCTGACTTATTTCACTTACTAACACTGTCTATAGTTGCATCCATTATCTACAAAAGCCTCAAATGTATCTTTCTTATAGTTGCGTAAACTCCATTGTGTAAAGGTACCATATCCTTTTATCCATTCCACAGTTCATGGGCGTTTGGCTTGTTTCCAAGATTTAGCTATGACAAATTGCACTGCTATAAACATGGGCGCACATATGTTACTGTGATATGATGACTTCAGTTCTTTTGAAAAAATACCTAGGAGGAGAATGGCTGGGTTGAGTGGGACCCACAATCCTAGTGTTTTGAGGAATCTCCATACTAATTTCGACAGTCATTCCATCAGCCTGCACTCCCATTAACCGTGGAAAAGGGTTCTTTGTCCCCCACAAGTGTCTCTCTGGCACTTGTTATCGGTTGATTTCTTGGTGATAGCTATTCCTTCTGGCCTCAGATGTTATCTCAGGATTATTTTAATTTTCATCTCTTGAATGATCAGTGATGGTGAACGTCTTTTCATCTATTTATTTGCTATTTGGATCTCTTCATTTGTGAAGTGTATTTCATCTCAGATGCCTATATTGAATTGAGTCTTTGAATTTTGGAGTGCCCTTTTTGTTTGTTTGTTTGTTTGTTTTTAATGTTTTATACATTCTAGATAGGAGCCCTTTGTCTGAGGGACAGTCTGCTATAATTTTTTTTTTCCCAATTCATGAGTTTTACTTTTACTCTGTTGGTGATTTCTCTCGATGTGCACAAACTTTTCAGAAAAATGAGATCCTAATTGCTGATTCTTTGAAGTATTTTCATGGACTTTATTTATTTTTATTTATTTATTTATTTTTAAATATGGAATGCTTTATGAATTTGCATGTCATCCTTGCACAGGGGCCATGCTAATCCTCTGAATATTTCAATTTTAGTGCATGTGCTGCTAAAGTGCACTGGACTTTATTTTTAAAGCCATGTTCAAAAGTGAAGTGAAGCCAAGCATGGCGGCGCACGCCTGTAATCCCAGCTCTTGGGAGGCTGAGGCAGGAGCGTTGGTGTGAGTTCAAGACCAGCTTGGGCTACAAAAGTGAGCTCAAGGCCAGCCTGAACTGCAAAGTGAGACCCTTTCTCAAAAACGATACACACGAAGAAAAGTGAGATGCTACCGTGGACCGAAGACCTCTCCAGTAGGCATAGTCAGTTCTTACTGTCGTAGGAGCTGAGTAAGCCACTTAGACAAGAAACATTCCAATTCCAGTAAGAGTCTCTTGGACTTTCCAACTGTCCTCCTGTCTGGAAATGCCTCCCTCAGAACCAGGCGGATCCCGCCTCCTGTAACTGCGTTCACTGGTTCTAACTCTTCTGCTGGTGCTTCACACAGTGCCAGTCTCCGCCAGCTGTCTATTCTCACCCAACACCATTTCCCGTCCTTTGCCATCTTCTCCCGCTTCTGAACACTGTGATGACTCACTGCCATGTGACATGAAGGAGCTCCAAGAACTCTTGAAGTTCCTTGGGCTCGAGTTAGCGAGCTTGAGAGTTAAGACAAGCTGGGAAGAGACAGAAGACCACCAGCCACTTTGTCAAAGAATAATCACTGTGACAATGGCAACTAACTCGAGCGTAGACCTCCCAGGTCTCCAGGTTCTCTCCTGGCTGGCATTTCTCCCCATCTCCAGCAACACTCGTCTTTTTCCTGTGACTAACTCCTAAGGACTTGAAGAAAGAAGGCAACTACAATATGTGAATTGATACAAAGACAACAGGAAACGATATCTTCTATTTAACAATATCAATCAGATCTGTTATTCAAAGCCTTCAAAAATCTACTGTGAGGTGCTGCAGGTACAGCTCAATTCAGTGGTGCCTACCTTTGTGAGGTCCTAGTTTACACAAAATAAATATAAATATATACTCCACTGGTACCTAATTAATTAATTTTTAACATGTAATTCACACACTTAGTACAAAATTTAAAGATACCAAATAATAATCAAAGAGAATAATTCTCAATTCTCAACCTCCTAGGAGTCTCCTGAAGAGTTTTGACAGGAAATTAGTTTATTTTCCAGGCTTCCAAGGATATCCTATGAATATGTAATTACATGTAAATGTTTCTTTACATGCACATACGAAACTTTTTTTATACAAATGGCAGCAATATTTTTTTCCCGTACTTTTAGGGGAGAGTATACAAGGGGCTCAGGGTCCCACTACTAGATTGGACTCAGAGTGTTTTGCCTGTTTACAGCCTCCAAGGAGCTGTGATTCTAGGTGTGCACCACCATGCCCAGTCTCACTTGCCGTCTCAGCAGGCCCCAGGGGTGGGGCTGGCGCAGCAGGGGCAGCAATACATTTTGGAGATGACTTCTTTTTTGATGTATTTAGTACAGGGTATGCAGGGTCCACAGTGTCTCGCTGCACAGATCGGACTCGCAGTGATTCTCCTGTTTTTAGCCTCCCAAGTGCTGGGATTACCGGCACGCACCACCACACCCAGTCTCAGTCGGCATCTCAGGCAACCCGACCACTGCACTCTGCTTAAGCAGACGCTTTAATCCGCTGCGCTATGTGGCTGGCTGTCTTGGAGATGACCTCTTGACAGGACACAGAACAGTCTCTTTCTCCTCCAGTAGCCCCTGCGCTCTGGTGCTACCCCTTATTGCGCGGTGAGGGCAACTTTGCTGAGCATTTTGGGGCTGCCAGTCCTTTTCTAGTAGAAACAATGCTGCAGTGGATAACTTTGTACATGTTTGTCCCCACATGTGCAAGTATACTTGTAAAATTAATAATTATTGGAAATGAAAACGAGGTGCCAAAGAGCACGCACAGTTTTCAAAATTCTAATGAATGCCAATTATCCTCCAGCAAGCTGAGTGTGCCAGGGTCTCCACACCGGTGCCAAAGCAGTATGTTGTCAAATCTGTTGATCTTTGACAGAATAAAGATGAGATACGGTGGAATTTATGTCACTTTTAACAGGCAATTTTCTGATAATGAGCATCGTTTCAAATGTTAAATAGCTGTATTTCTTTTTTTCATTTCTAGGCTGTAATCTTTTTCTTTCACTCTTGTGGTCTTTTACAAATTTTGTTCATAGAAATTTTTATATGTGAAAGCTATTAACATACAGTCTATAGCAGGAAATAAATATTTTTCTCCATTTCATGTTTATTTTTGAGCTTTAGCTAAAGAATTTTGATATATAAATTTTGAAAATATTCTTAAGTTTAGAAGTTTTATCTGAGCTTAAGTAAAAGCCTCTTATACTCTTCCAGTAAAGTTACAGTTTTATGGTCTAATTTTTCTTTTTAATTTTTTTATTCATTTTAATGAGAAAAAAGATAAGATAGCAATGAAACAGTTTTAAAACAAGTTAGTAGGATGGTTACAATAATTAATACCATGCATATTGTTGTCTTCATAGTAGCTATTCAGAGGACAAGATGCAGACCTGATATCTTGTCTAAGGACTATTAGTACAAACTTTTATCCTCAGCGAACTAAGACAAAGTAGCTGTATATCTATCCTAACTCTCTTTTGTGTACATATATATACATATATATTCTTTTTTCTTTTTAAACTTTCTAATACTAGGAGAAAAAATACCATGTCTTATAAGTACATTATAAGTCAGAGATACAGTGTGAATCATAAAACAAGAAGCATAATTAAATAATAATCAGAAAATTAAATATTAATTCACTAAAATTAAATTAAATAATTCAAAACAATATTCCAAAATTCAAATCATGAGTCCAACTTTGAGGCCAGATGTTGTGTATCATATGTACAAATCTGTAATCAATTCAGAGTACTCGCATAGTATTTGAATAGGTTAATATATACAAAGATATCAACTAAGAAAAAGCTTCCATGGCAGTAAAGAATTACTAAGAATAAAACATAACATAAATACTGGAATGGAAAATATGTGAATTTTTAGCAGTTTGGGGATAGGATAGAATTTCTAACAGTTTAGGGATAGGATATTGCAAAAAGTTCTAGTATGTCGTGGACATGGACAGTGTCCATGATGCTTACTGGTGGCCACGTGTCACTTGTGGGACTGAGCTACTGCTATTTCCTTAATAGCTATGCTGTAGACCCAGACAGAATCATGGCTCATGTAGTGCAGGAGAAGTCCATTTGCAGACTATCCTGATGGACATATTCTGCTGCTGTATATGAAGGAATAGTTGAAAGACTACTGTTGTATGCCACTTTTTCTCTTGTGTTTAATTGTTTTCCCTATTTTGTGGGTTCTTTCCATTTTCCTTGATGGAGTTGTGGTCATTTTGATCCCTCTCTAGAATATCTTTTAGTAAACTGTGCTGGGTTGGCTTTGTCATCATGAAATTCTTTAGTTGTTCTTTGTCCTGAAAGTATTTCACTTCTCCATTGAACTTGAAAGAGAGTTTTGCAGGATATAGGAGTCTGGGCTTGAATTTATTTTCTTGAAAGACCTGAAGTACTTTGCTCCATGCTCTTCTTGACTTGATGGTTTGTAAAGAGAACTCTGCTATTATTCTGATGGGTTTTCCTTTAAATGTGATCTGTTTCTTTTCTCTAGTGGCTTTTAGTATACTGTTCCTGTGCTTAATTTCTGGGCTCTTGATTATTACATCTGGGTGTGGTTTTAACTGGGTTGATGCTATTTGGAGTTCTGTTGCCTCATTTACCAGAATGTCAAATTGTTTCCCCATATTTGTGAAGTTTCCTGCTATTACTTCTGCATGTGTTCTATTTATATCATTTGTACAGGCTCCTTCTTTTTCATTGATGCCTATTAGTCTTATGTTGTTCATCTTTACACCATCTTGCAGATCTTGAATTATTTTTTCTTGAATCCTATTTGTTTTTGAGAGATCTTTTCTTACCTCTTCCCTGGCTGCAGCAGTGTCTTTAAGTTCTGAAAGTCTATTTTCATTTCCATTGAAATGGTTTTGCCAGCTTGTGATTGAGGTTTTAACTTCCTGTATAGCACTTTGAATCTGCTTCATACATTCTGTTACTTTCCCATATTGCTCATTCAAGGATTCCACCATTTTTCTATTCTCCATATTTTTTTTCTCAGTGTCTTCCTTAGAAGCACTTAGTACTTTTTTTTGTTATAGGTAGTATTTCTTTTTTTTTTTTTTTTTAACTTCAGAAATTATTTCTGATCTGATTTCCTTTATACATTTCCGCAGTTGTTTCTTTACTTCAGATGCTATTATTTCAGAGATTTCAGGTATGTGATTTCCAATTTCTTCCATGCTATTGTCTCCTATATTCGTTCTGGATGGGCTTGGGGCCTGAGAGCACATGTTGCTCCTTCTCTTTGTCATTTTGTATAGCCCTGCCTCCTGACGTTTGGTATAGCGTTTTGGTAGAGTTTTGACCTTAGCACTACATCTGGATCTACCAAGTTCAAATTCATCCAGGTGGGTGTGGCTTGGGTCTGGCCGCTGTGTTCCACTTCTTCCTGTTGCAGCCCTTGGAAGTGATCCTACTGTGCCACTCTGGCAAGATGTTCTGCTCCTGGATCAGCTGGATGAGTTTTGTCGCTAGTCTCTCTGCAGGGAGTTCTGTGGCAGTCTTCCACACTGGGCCTGTCTTATGGATAAAGTTCCACACATATATTGGGCTTTCTTTCTGGGTAATGAGTTTCTGGTGGGGCAGGCAGTCTCACTCATGTGCTGGCCCTCATTGCTGGGTTAAATGAGTTTGAGGCAAGCCCCTATGTTCTAATTTTTTATTTTTATTTTTATTTTTATTTTTTCCCAAAGCTCCATTTTATTAGCAAGCATACAAAACCCTTTCCTCATAGGAAAGTCCGACACCCCCCTCACCCCCCACCCCGGCTCCAGGGAAATGATGCATATCTTCCACAGATCCCACATTTTTCTTCTACCAATACTTCCCACAATGATTAAAGTGTTTTTTGTAGAGATAGGGGATATGTTTCTTAAGGTTGTGCAAGTCATCAACGAACATTCTATTTCCAACCATTCTCTTACTTCATATATATCACTGCAATTCATTTCCCTTCCAGCCTCGAAGCCATATGGGGCCCGTGATCAGGTCTTTGGGGTGTTTTTCAAAGTCACCTAGGATCCCGATGTTGTCATATACTCCAAACAATGCCTTCTTCTTGCTCCAATGATCAACCACTTTGGGAGTGGCAGGGTGAGCCTCATATGGGACAATTCTGAAAAACCCAGGGAGAAGTTTCTGCAAGCCATGCTTACCGAGCCCCACAGGCGCCTTCCAGCCCTCCATTGCTGGGTCCCTGCCATTGCTGTAGTCTGAACGCGGAGCAGATGTGGACTTCAAGGAAACGATAACATGAGCAGACTGCCACCTTTATGCTAATTGTAGCGCACGGGCCTGTTCTAATTTTTTAATGCTTCACCCAACTGGAAATTATTCTAGTGTAGGCTATGTAGAAATTCATCTATACATTTTCAGTGATCCAGTTATTCCAGAATTGAACATTTTACTTTTTCTCAGTGATGCTTCCCCAATATGTTTGCTATATTTTATTTAGTGATTCAGTATAAATCTATTTTACTTTTTCCTTGATCTGCAGGTACAGGTACTAGTACAACATGGTGTTAAGTAGTATAATTTTTAGAGCTAATTTTTTCTCATGGCTAAATTTATTTTTTCTTTCTTTTCCCCTGAAATTTTATTCTTTCATGTGATGGTTCCAAACTTGATTAGTTAAAAAGACCTGTTATGTTATTATTGAGATCATTAAAAATATGGGTTAATTTAGGCACAATGAAAATATTTGCAATGTCTGTTCCCTTTGAGACCAAAACATATTCTGCACTTAATGGTCTTTTCTGTCTCTTCATGATGCTTAAAATTGGCTTGTATAGAGATCTGCACATGTCTTATTAACTTTATTCTCAGGTAGTATTATCTTTTAATCGCTATCACATTTGTTCTTTTATATTTTCTATTTTCAGTACTGTGTACTAATCCATATTAATTTTATAAAACACTGGATTGTAATGCAGATCTTTTACATTTTCAAATCAGTTGCTGGTTATATTATAAAAAGGTTTCATAAAAAATAATTTTACTGAATTATCTAATTAAGCAAAATTTTTAACGTGTTAAGAATTTTTCACAGGAAATATTTAACATTTTATCAAATGTCTTTGTTGTTGTTTGTATGGGGTCTATAGGATCTCACCACATAGATCTTGTAACATGTGAATGAGGGCCAGCCAAATAGCTCAGGGAATTAAAGCACCTGTAAGCAGGCACGGGGCTCAGGTGTTCACTCCCAGGCCTGCCACACCTGCCCCAGGCAGGGCGCGCTGAGACAGCAACTGAGAGAGGGCATGGCAGTGTGCACCTGTAATCCTAGCTCTTGGGAAGCTGTAATCAGGCAGATCACTATGACTCTGATCTAGTAGTAAGTAACCCCAAACACCCTGTAGATACTTCCCTAAAGTATAAATAAATAAATAAATAATAAATAAATAAATAAAATATGAATGGTATAACTTGTTCATTTTTTATATGGCCTAAAACCAAGTCTCAAAACAAGACACAACCAACTCTGAAAAGTAAAATGTATTTGATTCTTTTTGTTTTTAAAATATCCTTGACAGCAGGGCATGGTGGCTCACGCCTGTAATCCCAGCACTTGAGAGGCTGAGGCAGGAGGATCTGTGTGAGTTCGAGACCAGCCTGGGCTACAAAAGTGAGCTGAAGGCCAGCCTGAACTGAATAGTGAGACTCTGTCTCAAAAAAAGCAAAAGCAATAATAATAATAATAATAATAATAATAATAATAATAATAAAATATCCTTGACAATATTTAGCCTTGATGTTACTCTCTCTCCTTAAAAAGAATTTTGTAATCTTCTCTATTTATCTGTGTTCTGACAGTTAATTAACATTAGAGTCCTCTACCCTGAATTTTCAGAAAATTCGCTTGTGAAACACCTGGGCCCTGTACAGTATCAGAGAGCGATGTGGGGAAGAGGAGGATTTTTGTCCATGTTCGCTATTTTCATCCGTATTTTCTTCTGTGGTTAGTCTGGGTTCTTCACAACCTCCTGTGGTCTGACCTACCTCACAGAGCCTCTGCATTATCTTGAAGCAGCCCCCGCTGCTACTTCCATTTCCCTGTACCTATGCTAGTTTCCCATTTTCACTCCTGACTGGCCTGTTTCTTCTCGCCCGCTATCTGGTGGGGTGAGCAGCACCCTGATTTTACTGTTTTCTTGTTTTAAAATGATCAGCAACTCTTAGACTTGCCCAGTATTTCTATTACTTTTTCCATTTCCTAATTTACTTATTTCAAAATTCATTTGATTTACCTCACAAATCTTTATCCTTTTTATCTCATCTCTATCCTTTTACTAACTTGTATTATCCTTGGGGAAATTCCTATATGCACATGTAAGGGTCAGATGTAGTTGTTTTATATCTGAGAGCAAAGGAAATCTAGGTTCTTTTCATACTAGGTTTTAGAGCAGAGACAGAAAAATTACGAATCGAGCAATTATTAGAACAGGCAGACAGCTACAGTCCCAGTGTCAGACTGTGTAGTAGAGACCGCGCTGAACAGACGCTCATCCAGACACATATATCAGATTATAATCCTCACTTAGCCATCTGATAGCCCAAGAAGGCACAGTAAATTTCCACTTATTGAAATGATACTTAAATGAAAACCACGGATTCAACTACATAAATTATTTAACCTAGCTTTGGTATTTTTATTTCCCATTAGTATAAATAAAACAAAATTAGGAAAATGCCTGCATAGAAAGACATAACTAGCCAATTAAAATTCCCAGTGAGGCCATTTCTTCTCCCAAAAGGGCCAAAGAGGGACAAGAAAGATGCATGACATCTATGACACCGCGGGGCTGCCGAGGACAGCTACAGAGTCCAACACCTCACACGGTCCATGACCTCCTCCTCCTTCTGACATTCAACCACTGTTCTCTAAGTTTTTACACACTTTATGTGATCCTTGGATGTCTTAGTTACTCTCTGTCATTGCTGGGACAAATACCCAGTGCTCAAAATAAAGGCACAAAAGGTTTATGTAGCACACAGTTAGTGGACGCTTCAGTCCATACTCGGCTGGCTGCAAGGCAGAGTGGTACAGGGCAGAGGGCAGCAGATCATGGCAGCGGAAGGCAGCAAAACCGCAAGAGCAGCTGGGAGGAGTGACAGCAACCATGGCTGCAAAGAGCAAGTGTGTCTCTCTTATGTCTCATCCAGGACATCTGCCCCAGGCTGGGTATAGCACTGAGACCCCTAATCCCAGCAGCACTCACACCCCTAACCCCAGCCTTGGATCATGAACTAATCACACACTGTGGAACTGCACCTCAGTGACTGCGTGAGGCTTGTGGGGACAAATACACACAATCCATAGCATTATATTAGCCCTTTTTCTGCACCTTCTTTCCCTGTTTAACCCCTAACATCCAACCAGACCTAAGCCTTGCTGACCCTTGATTCAAAATGTGTCGCCCCTGCCCAAGCCTCCATCAGCGCTGCTATCCATCAGGGACTTTGGCCTTTATGGTCCCGCGCTGCTATTTCCTTGGCGTCTCTCACCAGCTGCCAGGCTCCCTGCTGTCACACCAGCAAGCTGAAATCCTAGGGGCACCACACAGTCAAGCTGTATTTCATAGTCGCATCATAGTTTAAAACACAATAAAGGTTTATTTTACATTTATGCCATAGCTTAATAATAAAAGTTTATTTCACATTCCTATCATAGCTTAAGGTAGGGTATGGGCTGGGTAGGGGTAGAGTAGAAATTGATGCGCTGTTTATTTTTATCAGGAAGCCAGATTTCCTTGAGCTGTAGCTCCGGCAACTCTGGAGCCTCCAGAATCTCTGCTGTGCTTACCCCTGGTGGGTCGATGAGAAGGTGTGGAGGACTCTTGGGGGCCTTCAGGGCCACCCCTGGAGGCAGCACCCAGGACCCTGCATCCATTCTCCTGGAGCGACACCAGTCTCATGGCTGCCCCTAACTACAAGAGATGCTGGGAAATGCAGTCCAGTTTGTGCCCACGGGAAAAGGAAATGAGTATTGGTAAAAACATTGCATGTGCGGCCCTAGTCCGCTTCTCTCTGCCTGGCTGTGTCACACAGTACCACCAGGCGTGCATCCCCTCGCTTGCTCATTGGCTGTATATTTACTAAACACCACAGCGTATCAGCCACTCTGCTGCGGACCATGGATGCAAGATAACGAATCCTAATTTTGCCTTCTTTGGTGTTCAGAAGGTAGCAAGAAGAGAGAATAACGAAACAAAAATATCTTTACAACTGCAGGACAGTGGTGCGCTGGTGAACACTAAGCTGTTCTGGTAGTTCAAAGGGAAATGCAAGAATTAGGAATCGATAAAGCCATTAGGACCAAACACTTAAAAAGTATCAGCTTACGTAAGGCTGTTTCGCTTCTGTCATGTCCCCTCTTTAGGCCAGGGACGGCGACTCTTTTAGAGATGAAGTGCCAAGCTGCAACCCAGCACACGGTGATTTATCCCTGAGGGCCGACACTGCAATTAAACCTGAACGCTGAGGTTTGAGTTTAGAGAGAACAACACCTGTGTTAATATTTGTTTTAAAAGGAAAATGCAACCGCAGAGCCTTCAATGATACAAACGGCTTTTGGCAAAAGGGCAGGAGGTGGCGTTTGGGGCGCTTGTCTGTGCTGCTGGGACAGGCTGGGCTGCCTCTGCTGGTGCTCACGGTAGCACGCATGCCTGAAGTTCGCCACCCCTACTGTGAGGCTATCCAGCCTCACCAGGACATAGCGTCTGGCAGATCGCTGGTGCCAGAGAACCAGGCGCTCTCCGTGGTAGTGTCTTTGCCGTCCAGGATTCCCTTCCAGGGTCACTTTAAGGTTCCCCGTGGCTACCGCACTCCAGCCACTGAGTCTCCCTTCCAAACAGAACGAAGCGGTGAAAAGAACTGCATGCTGCCCTCTTCCACGGGCATGAGGCCTCGCCAGCCACAGCGTGAGACAGTGACTGTGCACACCTACGATGGATTCAGCCAAAATAGCCTTTATAGCTTGGTCCTGGGTGACCAACTCAACGCTTAACGTAACGTAAGATTGCGAGGGTAAATGTAGAGATTGGTAGCTTCTGCCAGCCACAGGAACCAACTGGGATGGAAAGGAAACAGAACAGAGGAAACTGTTTTCTCCAGTAAGAAGAAATCTGAATTGATTCAAACATGGTAAGATGCCATTAACTACCTGAAGACACATTTTGAGAGAAGTGTAAGGGCAGGTGCCCACTGTTGTGTGGTTCCAATAAGCCAATCTCTTTCTCATCCCTCTTCAGTTCCTCTTTTTCGATGAACTCAAATCACATGAGCAGGCAGCCCCAATGGTTCTCACTCTGACTTGCGGTCCTGAGCTCCTCAACCTATTGCTCGTCTTGTCCCCGCCCCCACTTTGAACTCACTGACCAGCAGTCTTGCCAATCATCGCACCCAATTTATCAGTACTAATTCCTCTCACACTGTGCCTCCTCTCCATTCTCCCGGGCTGGAGCTACCCTCAGCTTGCTGCCTTGACCAGACTGTTGTCTCTCCAGCCACGTCAGCACCTTGACTCAATGAACCAAAGTGACCACCTTAGTGTGAACCAGAATTTTGTTTGTCCAAGTCTTAGCATTTTACTTTGCTCCTTGCTCAGAGATAATTATGTGTCCCATTGAACTATGGGAGTTATAATTTGACTTAGCTACGTCAACAGTGTGGAACACTCTAAACCAAGGATTTTTATCTAATGGCACCAATTCCAGAGCTCCTGCAGGCTCTTGATGGTCAGCTTGGAAATGACCTACTCCTGCTCGCTCTGAGGGAAAACCACCCCTCCACAGTGGCACGGGAAAGTCTACACAACAGGTTTTCTTACTATGTGAGGGTGATTATCTGGCATTTTTAAACCCAATACATCCAGGAAGATCTCTCTCCCTAGAGTCACTAGGCCATCTTGGGAGGTAGAAAAGAACCAATGTCTATAATGAACTACTTCTTAAAGGGACCCAGGAGTTTCCTAATGTAATATCAAAATAAAACGTGAATTAAAAACATCTCCCTAGGGCTGGCCAAATAGCTCAGTGGATTAAAGCACCTGATGCCAGGCCCACAGAGCTGGCCCCATCCCCCCCATAGCATGCTGAGATGGATTGAGACTGGGCATCTTGGCATGTGCCTGTCACCCCAGCACTAGGGAGGCTGTAAATAGGAAAATCACTGAGTCCAATCTACATAGTGAGACCCTGAACACCCTATAGACCATTCCCTAAAATGCCAAAATAATAATAATAATAATAATAATAATAATAATAATAATTTTTTTTCTCTCACTCAGTAACTCTTCCCTAGTAGCCAAGTCCCAGTCCAGTTCCTTAACTGTTAGTCTGAGTCTCCAGTTTTCCATCCTGCACCACACAGAAGTGTCTATGGATTGGCTGGGCCAGGGAGATAGCTCCATGGCACAAGTGCCTGCCTGGCAAGTGCAAGGTTGTGAGTTCGAAGCCAGGACGCGCAAAAAAAAAAAAAAAAAAAAAAAAAAAAAAAAAAAAAAAAAAAAAAAAAAAAAAAAAAAAAAAAAAAAAAAAAAAAAAAAAAAAAAAAAAAAAGTAAATAAATAAATAAAAATAAAGAAGTGTCTGTGGATTGCACAAGAAGATAAACTATAAACTAGTAAGCAGCGAGGCACACTCCCAAAAGCCTATGGAAAATTTAGAATGGAATTATGACAAATATTTAATTGTCCAAAAAGAAGAAAGGAAAGCAAGAATTCTTTGAAAGAGAGAAAATAAACAAAATCTAAAATGGCACATAGCAGTATCTTTCCCATACACTAATCGCTCTGCTGGCTGCTCCCCGTAAAAGACAAACTCAAAAGAACGCATGAAGGTGCAGCCCTGGCGGGCATCTACACGTGATATGTTTAAAACATAAGGTATAGACAGATCTAAACTACTTTCCTAATGAAATAGCAAAAAGCCTGAAACAGAAAGATAAAAGTAGATAAACATAAGGCAAAAATAGTAAGAGTTAAATCTAGTTCTGGAAAAAGACAAATAAAATTGATAAAGCTATAGCTAAATTCCCTGAAGGAAAAAGACATTGCTAAGCTGTTGGCAGTGTAACAGAAAATGTATTATTCCAGATCCCACATCAGGAAGCACAATAAGGACTACCGTGGACCACTTTACACCAATAAAATAAACAATTAGATGCAATGGACAGATTCCTTGAAGAACATCAGAAGCTTACCCAAGTTGACACAATATGAAATTAAATCTTTTAAAATACACATAGCAAGTATAGTGTAATAATAATTAATAATAATAACAATAGTAATAATAATACCTGAGCTACATAATCCTGTGGCAAGGACAAAAATATTCAGTTGTCATGAAAATCTCCAAAAAAGCTTGATTTCATTGAATTCTATGAAACATTTAAGCAAGGCATGGCAGCACTTTCAGGTAAACTATTGGGTGATAAAAGATGGAGTGCTTCCTGACTTGTTTTAGAGCGAGTAAAAATGTTCAGAAAGAGACTGGTGGGGAAAGGGAGAATAATGAAAAAATTATACATCGACATGCCTTGTGTAGAACCAGCGAGATGGCTCAGCAGGCTAAGCACCTGCTTAGGCAAGCACAGGGACCTGGGGTTTGCTCCCTGACGCCACATACAACGTGTGCCCCGACCCCAGGGGAAACTGAGCCGGCAACCTAGTCTGGCCATGGTGGGGAGCGCCTGTAATCCCTGTGCTGAGGAGGCTGAAAACAGGAGGATTTGAGCTGTGTAGTAAGACCCTGCACACACACATACACACAAATCAAATATGCCTTGTGTACATAGGCAAAATTTACTTAACGAATATAGATACAACAAATTCTGAAATATATAAAGAATGATACACTCAAACCAAGTAGAGGATTATCCCGGAAATGTAAAAAATAAAAGGTTAAAAGCATACAGTATAATCAAATCAAAAGCATACAATAAGATGGTAAAACTTGGAGGCCGAGCATGGCGGTGCACATCTATAATCCCCGCACTTGGGAGGCTGAGGCAGGAGCACTGGTGCAGGTTCAAGACCAACCTGGGCTACAAAAGTGAGCTCAAGGCCAGCCTGAACTGCATAGCGAGACCCTGTCTCAAAAAGATTTTAAAAAATGATAAAAACGAATTGAAATATAAATAATTATGTATAAATATACTGAACATTTAAAAACTGGATTCCTAGAATAAATTGAGGAATATATTTTCTATACATAACCAAACCGGAAAGTTCTGGAAAAGAGTGTACTATGCGGCTAAAATTAAAGCCAATGTAACAGAACAGTCAGCAGTTATGGAGACTAAGGCAAGAGGCACCTGCAGCACTCACGAGGAAGAAGCCCCAGCTCACCTGGAATGTGAAATAATTCCAAACTTGTATCATTTATTTATATGGCCTCAGACCATATAGGACAGAAATTCACAAGAAGTATAATGTGCAATAAAAAAAAGATGCATAATTGCCTCCTTTCCTTACTTATTCCTAACCTACTGCGCCATACTGTATCTGGAGTCTTTGGTTACTTGGTTTTGAGTCTTTTTAGAACAGCGACAAACAGGCCTCATTATTTCACCTCAAAACTCTACTAGCAGAGCCTCACGCAGACTGCTGGGGCAGGTCTTGCACCCGAATTCCCCCGAGAGAAGGACTGGGGAGTGCTGTCCTGGTGGGGAGAAGCCACCCTTGGGCCTAGGCCTCCCACCGATCACCCTTCTTTAATGAGACTTTCCCCCATAGGTCATTAAATTACCCCTAAAATTAACTGAAGCTTTAGACTTAGATACAAAACAGGTGATTTCATGTCATTAAAACACGAACATTCCAGCGCTGATCTTTGAAAAATGAAATGCACCAACCACATCTCTCGTTCCTATTTTCATTGTTTGTATTTTTTTATTTCCTTTGTATTCGCTTCTGTTCCTTTGAATTTGTTGGATGGTGATAAGTGCAAGAGATAAAAGGTCCAAAACACAAAAGAGAATATTGATACAATCCACCTCCTCTGCCTTCATTTCCCAGACCCCGGATCCAACTGTGAAGGTGACCCACGTCACCCGAAGGCTAGTTAGCGGCCAGTGTTCTGCACTGACTCCTGATTTCTCCCCTGTGCTGTTTATCCTGGGTCCCCGGCCATGGCAACACCGTGTTCTTTTGCATCCCCAGAATAAATCCACTGTGTAGATGAACCGCAGTTTGCCTCACTGCGCTGAAGGGGAAACGAGGGGCCGACGAGATAGCTCCACAGCACGAGTGCCTGCCTGGCAAGGCCAAGGTCATGAGTTTGAGCCCCAGTCCCACAAAAATAAATAAATGAATAAATAAATAAACAAAAATGAGGGGAAAGGAACCACACTGGTGCCTCCTTGTACTCAGGCACCATCTTGGAGCCTAGGTTTCCATTTCCTTGAGTTTGTTTCTTGTAACTGTTGTCATAGTTGCCTGACCTGATCCACCCTGTGCTTTGTCATAAGACGGCATGTTCCTGCCCATCATAAAATTTCAAGCACCTCCATGCCTTTATCACAGGCTAAGCCCGTGCTTTATGGGAGTATCTCTACAGCTACACCAAATCATGTGCAGCAAAACCCCAAGTTACTACCCAGTACTAGAACTGTATAGCTATTCTGAGATCTTGCACTTCAGGGTCAGTGCTCAGGCATGTACTAGGTGCCTACCACCGGCCCCCCATGTGGAAACTTGCCTGTTTCCACATCTGACCTCCCTGGGTAACTCAATTAAATAAGTGCATTTGCCACAAAAATCCTTTTCTAAAACTTGTTTCCATTCAGTTTAAAAATGGAGCTACCCCTAGAATCCAACTGTACCACTCCTGGGTCTCTACCAGGAGCCAGTGAAATCAGCATGTGTCAGAGCCACCTCACCCCTTGACTATCAGGGCTTGTCAGTGGTTAAGTGGATAAAGGAAATATATTCTAATACTCACTGGAGGATTATTCAACCCTGAAGAAGAGCAAAATCATGCCTTTTGCAAGACAGTAGATGGAGCTAGAACTTATCATGTTAAGCAGAAGAAATGCAATGCAGAAAGACAGGTGTTGCTTCCTTTCCATCATATGCTGAAGCTAGAATTTAAAACCTAAAGAGAGGGGGCTGGGGAGATAGCTCTGTGGCACAAGTGCCTGCTTGGCAAGTGCAAGGTCGTAAGTTCGAACCCCAGTCCTGAAAAAAAAAAAAAAAAAAGTAAAACCTAAAGAGAAAAGAGACATCCTGAAGGTGGAAGAGGGGATTTTATGGAAAGGTCAAGGGATGAGGGCATATAAAAGAGGGAAGGTAAAAAAAAAAAGGTAGCCAGGAGGTCTGATACATGCGTGTGTGGGAATTTCCCAAGGAAACCCATTCACCTGAGCATTAATAGAGATTAATAACACGATAGAAATTTAAAAAGTGAATGAATTAGGTCAAAGAATATGCATGCACATTTAATTTTGGTAAACAATTCCATGTTGTCTCCGCTATCGGAGGCAATTCTACACATGCACTAGGCTAGCAACAGTTACCAAGAGGGCAGCAGGATCGCTGTGAGTTCAAGGCCAGCTTGGGAGACAAAGTGAGTTCAAGGCCAGCTGAACTACGTAGTGAGACCCTGTCTCAAAATGAATAAATAAATGAAATGTTCATTTTCAGTATTCTTATAAGTAAGAAAGTTTCCCCACCATCTTATTAAGTATTTCTCTTATGAGAGCTTGAAAATCTTTTTTTTTTTTTTTTAATACTATAAAATAGGGCCAGGGAGATAGGTCAGTAGAATCAGTGCTTGCATGGTAAGTGCAGGGTCTTGAGTTCAAGCCCCAGCACTGAAAAAAGAAAAAAACTATAAAATAGGGCTGGGCAAATAGCTCAGTGGACTAAACTGTGCCCAAGCATCACAGGGGCCAGGGATTTGATTCCCTGGCCTTCCATGCTGGCCCCGTCCCCAGGCATGCTGAGACAGCCCTTATACTTAGTTTTTAGGTCTTAGAACTTCACATAGATGTTTCATATTTTATATATATGTATATACATATAAATATATATTCTCCAACTGTGTGCTTTTTAATCCTTAATATTCTTTTCTGTGAATTCATTCACATTATTTATGTATTACAAACCCATTCATTACCTAACGGTACAACTGCCTACTGACGGGCTGTATCAACACCAGCTCTGCCACTGCTGTGCAGGTAGGGGGACCACGCGGCTATGTTCTTGGCGTCGCGTCTCTGCGCACACCGGTCCGCTCCCGCCGAGAGGTGCGTGTGCTGCGTCGCAGCCTGGGCCTCTGGATCTCACTATACGTCAGCAAATAGCATCCAAAAGCATTTGAGAGCTGGGCGTGGTGGCTCACGCCTGTAATCCCAGCACTTGGGAGGCTGAGGCAGGAGGAGCGCTGTGAGTTCGAGACCAGCCTGGGCTACAAAAGTGAGCTCAAAGCCAGCCTGAACTGCACAGTGAGACCCTGTCTCAAAAAGCAAAAAAAAAAAAAAGCAGTTGATCCACTTCATACCCTCACAGTTAGTACTGAAATACCTTTCCTTTGCTGTCCTAGTCAAAACTTGGTGCTTGGGCACACTAATAATTTGCCAATGTGATAAATTCAAAGCCACATTTCATTGTGACTTAATCTGCATTTCCCTTATTGTAGATGAAAATAAGCATATTTACAGCTATGTATAAGCAGCTGGCATTTCTGTTATGTAAATTGTTTATGGAGCAGGATGTGGTGGCATATGCCTGTAATCCCAGCACTTGGGAGGCTGAGGCAGGAGGATCAGTGCGAGTTTGAGACCAGCCTGGGCTACAAAAGTGAGCTCAAGACCAGCCTGAACTGCATAAGAGACCCTGTCTCAAAAAAACAATAAATAAATAAATTAATTAATTAATTAATTAATAACCAAGCAAGCTGCTTACTACCTTAGACGTCATTTTCCTCATTGTTTTGTCTATATTTTTATTCTTCTTTCAAGGATTGATATTTGTGTACTTACAGGTGCATTCCCATAAACATAATTTGTATAAATATGATCATATATAGGAACTGTGTTTTTACAACTGTTTTGCTATTTGTTTGTTTGTTTGTTTGTTTTCAATGTATTCAGTCAGCGTCTACAGGGTCTCACTACACAGCTCGGACTCGTAGTGGTCCTCCTGTGTTCAGCCTCCCACGTGCTGGGACTACAGGTGTGGGCCACCGTACTATCTCACTCACCAACTCAGTGCTCCCCAGGAGCAGGGCCAGCACAGCACACTGGGGATCGAACCCCCATCCCTGAGTTTGCCTAAGCAGGCACTTTAGTCAGCTGAGCTATCTGGCTGGCCTTGTTTTGCTGTTTTTGTTAACACTTTTTGAAAATATTCTGTTGCACTTTCCCCTCATGCCTTCATGTGACCTGTTCTCGTCCCCTACAAAATCAGCTTTTTGTTTGTTTGTTTGTTTGTTTGTTTTCAGTACCAGAGACTGAACTCAGGACCTTGCATGTGCCAGTCAAGTCCGCACTCTACTGAGCTATCTTCCCGGCCCCGTCAAATCTGCTCATTTTAAGGATTAAATATCCCATGCTTTTTGCTACATCCAATTATTTCCATACAGACATGTGTACTTCATTCATACTATACAGGACACTTAAATTTTTTCATTTGTTTTATAAATATAAGATAATGCTATTATCATTTCTGCTCTTTACATTTTCACTTAATGCTTTGTGAAAAACTTTCAAATCATCTTGGATAACTTAAATTCATTTTTTAAGTGGTTCCTAAATTTTGCTGCAAAAATATTACTGAGGGAAAGCTTTAAGCAGAAACTTTAAAGTACACAGGGGAAGCTAATGATGCTTTGCCAAGATTTTGATAAATATATTTTAGTTATTTATTGAGATGCATGAATTTTAAGCGACATTACAGTGTAGACTTTTGTCTCCGAAAGAATTCGTGGTAGAAATGTTTATAAATTCACCTCTGGAAATTCATATGCATTTCAATGTGGAAAGCAAGAGAAAGACAGGAGCAGAATTTCCTTGAACAAAGAGGCGGATGTACAATGTATCCCTGGCTCAGTAGCAGACCTCTGTGTGTACTAGCAGGAGTAATGCAAATATCTGCACGTCAGCCATGCTGCTTGTGAAGTGAAGGATAGCCTCGGCCACATATCGCGCTTCTCAGGGGGTTAAGCCATCGTCAGCAGTTAAGACCAATCCCGGTTCTCCAACTGCATGTTCACCGGCAGACGTGGCGCCACCATGTGGGCGCAGTGAAAACTGCTTCAAATGAGTTCAATGCGCTGTTTTGTTTTGTTTTTTTTTTTTTTTACGTGAGGGCTCTTCATCAAGCCTTTAATTTGGAAAACTCGAAATTATTTCAAGTATGATGCATAAAGTGAGACTTTAGTACTGGGATTATTTTTTACTATTTCATATTTTCCTAAAATTTAATTATCACTCTTTGGTCTGGGAAGTTTTAAAATCTAACGTTGCTTCTGAACCCCACAGCTGTTGTCAACCACATGAGAAAATAGGAAAAGTATGGTATTCCGAAAAATACTTTTAAAATGTATTTATTTAATTAATTAATTAATTAATTAAATTAAAGAAATTTAATACGTTTCTTAAGTGTATTATGAAAGAAATAAATGTATCTCTTAAGTGTATTGCTTAAGAAAGGATATGTTGCTGGGCGTGGTAGCGCATGCCTGTAATCACAGCACTCAGGAGGCTGAGGCAGGAGGATCGGTGCGATTTCAAGACCAGCCTGGGCTACAGGCTGAACTGCGTAGCGAGACCCTGTCTCAAAAAGACAAAAAAAAAGGATATCTTAAGCAAAAATGTAGCAGTGCTAAAAGCTATAGGGCCAGGAAACACCTGTCATCCCTGAGGCCTGAGGTAGGGGACAGGGAACGGAGCTGGGAAAGAGATGCATCAAGAATGATAACTACTACTATTATTATCATTATCATTACTGTTGCATAATTGTTTAGTCCTCAGAATACATGGGACATGCACTAAACGGAAGCTTATTACACAACCCAGTAATGAGGCCATAAACAGAATCAAAGTGTAATTAAACTTTTATTACTTAGCCTAGCATTGACTGAAAGTAAATGTATTAACTCTTAATGGATTTAGTGACTTAAATATGTTGCTTCTTTCCCAGGAAACTCTTAATTTTATTACACTTTTTCTGGAGGGGGGCAGGGTTTGAACTCACGACCTTGCACTTGCCAGGCAGGTACTGGTGCCACAGAGCTATCTCCCCACCTCCTACACTTTTAGATTTATAGAAAATTTACAAAGAGGAAAGTTCCTGAATGCTCTGCGTCAAAGTCCTACATTAATTTCTAATATCAGAACACCTCATTTGTCACAACTAAAACACAAAATTAAATAATCATTAACATACTGTACTCAAATTTCTTCCATCTTTACCCAGCATCCTTTGCTTTTGTTGATTCCATGTGGTAATTGGTCATTATGGCTTCTCATGGCTGTGACATTTCTCACACACAGATTATTTTTGAGGACTTTAGCAGATTTTTACAACTTTTCTGGCTCAGGCTGCTTCAAGGGTGGGGTTAGGGTTAGGTTAGGGTCTTCTGTGCCTGATTGGGATTGCCTGCACAAGTGCTTTAACCACTGAGCTAACCCAAAAGCCCCCAGACCTTGACAGTCTTAAAGAGGGCTGTCCAGGTATTTTGCTGACTCCTCCCCTCACCCCCAGTCTTCTTTGGTCTTCTGTTTTTCCCATGATTCACTTTGGGTGATAGCTGGGAGGGCCAGGCAAACTGCTCCTCTCTCCTGTAAGCTCAGGGGTTCACAGGACCAACACACCTGATGACCTCGCTCATCTGACCAAGGCGGGTTTTATAGGTTTCTCCACCTGGAAGGCTGTCTCTTCCCCTCTTTCCAGCCGGTGCTCTTTGGAGACAGTGTACCCGACCCAGCTGTGAAGGCGGGAGAAGCGGACTCAGCTCCTTCAGCAACTTCTGTGCATTGTATTCACGGGGGACTTTTCTGTGTGTTCATCTTTTTTCTATTTGCTTAGGTCTTCAATCTGTGACTTAGATCAGAAGGACTCATGGATATTCGTGTTTCCCATCATAAGCTAGTGCTACATTTTAAATTGTGACATCCATGTTGCCCCAGTCGTGGCCACGGGGAGTTCCTTCAGGCTGGCGCCCGCCTCCCCTCCAGGTTCCCTGCCTTTCATTTCTGGGGCTTTCTTTACTTACTATCGCTAAGACGCTCTGGGCTCCTCCTGCTTACTTCTTGCTCCAGCCTTGGAATCAACAGCTTCTCCCAGGAGCTCTGGCTCTTTCTACTGAGAGTGCTTTGGGGCCCGAAATCTGGACCCCAGGTGTGACTTTCATTTACAGATACAGAGAATTCTTCCGCAATCTGGGTTTACATAAATGTTTTCCCCTGAACACTTTGTATGTCTAAAATTTTTTTTTTTTTTTTTTTTTTGTCTTTTTGAGACAGGGTCTCACTATGCAGTTCAGGCTGGCCTTGAGCTCACTTTTGTAGCCCAGGGTGGTCTCAAACTCACACTGATCCTCCTGCCTCAGCCTCCCGAGTGCTGGGATTACAGGCGTGCGCCACCACGCCCGGCTGTATGTCTAAAATTAATGTTTTTAGGAGCTTAGAAAATGTCAGAAATAGTTTTATTTTCAAACTTTCTTTTATTAATAACCGAACCATGGTTTTGTTCATTGCTGTCACTAACATTGGCTGTACGGCTATTGGTGAGGTTTAGCATCCCCACACATAGGTCAGGATAAGCACTTCTTGGAGAAAAAAATATGTATATAAATTATTTATGCACACTACATTCCTTCTCACCACATCGGCAGCCAACAAACTGTCTGTAAGTGAATTAACAGGACTGTGTGTGCATGTGTACAGGTGTTTCGCTCCAGGGCTCCTTATGGAAGCGCCAATGGGCCAAATCACCGGACTGCGGCTGGCCTCCATGCAGCACCTGTGTCTGTACCTCTGCCAGGCATTGCCAGGCCCTAGCGCAAGGCTTGACGGGATCTGGCGGTGTCCTGAATACATTGCAGAGTTCCTGAAACACAGTGAAGTTTATTATCAATAACTGAAATGCGCCTGAGTTTGTACTTTTACCTATTTTTGTTGTTTTACATTTGCATGTTTCTGTTTGGGAAGGCTTCAAGCCAGTTACTAAAAGAACAGTGGTCACTGTGACCGTGTTTTATGGAAACTAATTTCATCCTTCTGATATTGTTTTCAATCACAAAGCATGGTAAATTAATCGCACTTTTAGGCTTCTTTTCCACCAGGGAAACAAGGCCCAAATGCTCCTTGTGGAGGAAACATTTGCCTAAAATATAATGGAAAAGCATTTCTGCGTATCATGTTGAATAAGCTATTCTTCCACAAGATGGTGTTGAATTTAATTGGAAGAGAATATCTTCATGACAATGAGGCCTTAATGACATACAGTTTCATGGTGAGGCTGTGGGTCGTCATAGCCTCTAACTGTGGACTAGTGATGGTGAAACAAAACACCACAGAATGAAAACGTATTCATGTGGCCTGCGATCTTTCTGTGGAAGACGTGTGCATTTTTATGCTTTGTCATCAGATTCTTTCTTCCAGTTCCCCATTCAGGAGACAATCCTCCTGGCTGATCTATTTTAATTTCTTTCTAGATTTAGTACAATTTTTATAAAGAGAAGCTCATTTAAATATAATCCAGGAATGAGCAGTAGTGAATAAAAGTACTGGGAAACAGCCCTGTGGCTCCATTAGAAACACCACCACTGTCCACTGTGCAGCCACTTTGGCCTAACTGCCATGCAGCCCCTGCTGTCCTGGAGCTGGGACAGGTGAGTGGGAGAGCCACACAGCCTCAGCAGGCCATGTGGCAAGGAGGAGAAACTCGGGCTTGTGTGCAGGGCAGGCCTAGCGAAGCAGCAGAGGACCCGACGTGGGATCACGTAAGAGTCCACGTGTGGTCTCCTGTGTGTACAGCCGTACACAGAGCACACCTGATGGGGGAGGTCTTCACCTCCCTCCAAGCTGTCCCTAAACTCTAGCTTCTTTCTTTTGTTTCTTTTCTAAAAATAACCATTGAAGGGACTGGGGAGATAGCTCTGTGACACAAGTGTCTGCCTGGCAAGTGCAAGGTCATGAGTTTGAACCCTGGTCCCACAAAAACAAACCAACAAATAAATAAATCAACAGCCTTTGATAGCCCTCAGATGTTTGCCCAAGGTCTAGGGACTTTGTATGGGCTTACTGCACAACTCATGCTTCCCAGCCACACATGACAACAACTGCTTATGTGGAGAGTAGTCAGGAGCAGGCCTGGTGACTCTCCTTTCGATCTTCAGATGAGGAAACTGCCACAGGACACGTACACAGTTTAACTGAGAAGGCGCAGCCCCAAACACCAGAAGTGCGCTGAGAGGCGCCTTCACCAGCAGCGATGGTCCGAATGCCCATGGAGCCCACCTAGGAGAGAAGCAGTCGGCCAAAGCGGAAGAAGTTGATTTTCCAAAGAGCTACAGGAGCAAAGGCGAAGCAATGGCAGACGACCCGGGATCTGGGGTCTGCAAGGCTGGATCTCATCCTGCCCCTAGAGGTGGGCGGGGCTGGGAATGTGCAGGTGGCCATCTCTACATGGGTGCTGCCTCCGTTTCTGATACCGAGTATCCACTGAGAGCTGCAAAAGTCAAGACAGGAGAAGTGTTGGAGAAATCAGAGCGTGGTGGGTGAAGCAAGAGGAGCCGGGCAGCCTCCGTGCTCCATGGGGACAGCCTGCCAGACTGGACATGTGGATGTCACGTAGATGCCTTCAACGTCAGGACATCTATCTGGTGGCCCTGCCAGAGCTGGGAATCATTCTCGGTCTGTGGCAGGTGTGCACGGCAGGTGTCATCCCTGAACCTCTCTGCTCTCAGGCACACCAGGATCACATGAGATTTGTCCCCAATGCACACACTATGGACTGTGTTTTGTAGATTTATGGGTTTGTACTCCTTTGGGAACTGGAAAAAACTTTCTCTCATAAGTCAAAAAGGCAAAAGATCTATACAACCTGAAGAGAAACCAAAGTGGTTTCTTTCTCATAATTGAATAGAATTGGGCTGACTTCTAAAGAAATAATACTTCTGTCCTCCTAGCTAATCATTAGCAATGAAGCTCTGTAATATTAATCATACTTGACTAACGTGGTTACTGAGGAGAGAAGCATCCAGAATTTAATGGAATACGATTGTGAAGGCTCAGTAACAAGGAGGCACCTATCAGGATCAAGTATTCTCCATCGCTGGCTTTAACTAGAAGGGATGTTACTGTGCCTGTATATAGATGTTTCCCTAAGAACCTCCAGTGTTCACAGGTGGGGAAGGCAGCTGTGTTGTGGGGAGTTGGCTTCCTGTTAGGAGCTGAGGCCTGGTTACGCAGCTGGGTCCCTTGAGGCATGGGCCTCCCTCCCTGATTCCTCCATTCCCTCTGCCTCCTGGGTGCCATGAGGCAAGAGGCCCTTCACCACCCTGGCCCCAGCCCCTATCCCTTCCTCCCTCAGAGCCAGCTGACCATGGACTAAATCCTGCACATTGTGAGCCAAAATCAGCAACTGGGATGGGAGAGATGAGAGGACTTTTACATGGCCCAGTCGAGATGCAAGTGAACTGAGAGAGCTGAGCAGTAACGAGGCCGTGTCTTTCCCTAAGGCCTCAGTCTGTCCCTCCCACCTCTGCCCACCCTCCATAGGCCCTTATGCTACCAGAAGAGGTAAATAGTGATGTGTTTATGCAAGGGTGGGGCAAAGAAGTCTATTACCCACATTATCTCAGAACCCAATTTCTAAAAAGAAAAGAAATTGCCAGGATAAAGCTTGATCTAAACATTGCATCAAAATATCCCTGCCTTACACAATGGGATGTCAAGGTGTATTAAGGTTGACCAAGTGGAAATGGCTGCATCCTGGTGGTGGCATCAAAATGACTGTCAGAATCACCCCTGTAAAGATGTCACAGCCTTGATTACATCGCTGACATTCTTTAGACACTGCTAAGTGTGAGCAGCCAGGTCCGTATCATGAGTCCCCTCCCTCCAGATTCCCTTGCAACTTTAATATCTTGTGATAAGATGACCACATCAGGCCGGGCATGGTGGTGCATGCCTGTAATCTCAGCACTTGGGAGGCTGAGGCAGGAGGATTGGTGTAAGTTCGAGACCAGCCTGGGCTACAAAAGTGAGTTCAGTTCAAGGCCAGCCTGAACGGCATAGCGAGACCCTGTCTCAAAAAGAAACAAAAAAAAAAATGATATCATCTATATCAGAGGAAAAGAAAGCAGAGCGTGTGCCAAGAGAAAGCTCCAGAAGGAGGATACTTCCTGTGGGGTGAGGGATACGGTCTTGGGGATTAGAGGAGTGGAGTACCTGGAAACACAGACTGCAGGGAGGTGAAAGCTATTCCACACAGAAGAGCAAGGTGAACACAAACCCAGGGCTGAGCGTTGGGAGCTATCAGACTTCTCTTCTTCTAAAATGAGGGTACAGCCAAGGCTTAAATGAAAGTGATGATGTAGCATGGTCTTGGGATCCAGGAAGGTCAGGATTCTCTTGGAGCCAAAACAAAGAACTCTCTAGACGGCTGGTAGGCTGGGATTTACTGAGCTTTCAGCAGATTGTAGGATTTCGAGCAAATTAGGGGGGCATACAGGGAAATGCAGGCAACAGCGGAGGTAAAGGCAGGAAACCAAGCAGGACCTTGAGAAGTGAGAACAAAGACATTCCAGGCAGTAAATCTTGCTAATTAGGAGAACCCTCTTATCTCTAAGGTTGGCAGTTCATTGTTTTTCCATTCTAAATGAGATTTGGCTCCACAGCTGTAGCATTCCCTAGTCTTCAGAGACTGTGACTATGAGCTTTCCCAGTGCAGCCAGACAACACTGTAGCCAACAACTTAACCCTTGCATGGCCCAGTCCCCACAGATGAGCCACGCAGTAGGATGACAATCATGACCTCCGTGCATCCCGGGTGCTCCCCACACAACCCTACGAGCACTTACCTTATGATTATTGCATTGTGCCCAACTAGAAAGAAGACATCATTAATCTGTTATATGATCCAATTTTTTCTTTCCCTTCAACAATAACATTAGCACAGTGCATCTAGTTCCTAAGTCAGTTTTAAAATTAATTTGGGGACCGAAGATAAAGCTCAGTGGCACAGCACCTACCTGGAAAACACAAAATCATGAATTCAGTTCCTGGTACACACTCTCACATACTCGCACATAATTAAACTGGTTTTAGCACATCACAAGTTTTCTTCAAGTATTTCTAAAATTTTTAACTCTGGTCTATAATAGGTAATACAGAAAAACAGTTTGAAATCATCTTAATCTAAATAAAACACAGGTAAACTACTCGTTTTATTTCAGAACATACAACGGCCGGACATGATGACACACACCTGTAATCCCAGCACTTGGGAGGCTGAGGCAGGAGGATCAAAGTGAGTTCAAGACCAGCCTGGGCTACAAAAGTGAGCGCAAGGCCAACCTGAACTGCATAGTGAGACCCTGTCTCAAAAAGACAAAAAATAAAAATAAATATTTCAAAACATACAACTGGGGCTTGCAGGTTAGCTCAGCTGTTTAAACATCTGCTCTGGCAAACCTAGTCAGGCTCAGGGGATCGAGGTTCGATCCCTAGCTCCACGTAGCTTAGCAGCCTGAGCCAGTCCTCCCAAAAAACAAACACACAATTATATTAGAAGAACACACACACAAAAAAAAAAAAAAATCACTGACCAAATAAGTATTAAGCATTCACCTGGCATGCAATAACTTTCTGTTGAAAATATCAGTAACTCTTCAGTTTTAATACTAATACTTTGTGCTTGGAATAAGTGTGGTAAAACATTTCAATGCTCTTTATTTTGTAACGTATTAGGTTGTTATAGGATTATACTACAGCTCAGACTCATAGTGATCCTCCTGTTTCCAGCCTCCTCACTGCTGGGATTGCAGGCAATGCTACTGCGCCCAGATTCTGTGGCTGTCTCAGCCTGCCCTGTGGGCGGGGCTGGTGTAGCCTGTCATGCTGGCAATGGAACTGTGGTCCCCGAGCTTGCTGGCCCCTGCATTTCAATATTCTTAAAAGCAAGATGTACATATAAATTAAGTACAGTAAATCTGGGAGTGGTGGCACATGCCTGTAATCCCAGCAATTGGGAGGCTGAGGCAGGAGGATCAGTACGAGTTCGAGACCAGCGTGGGCTACAAAGTGAGCTCAAGGCCAGCCTGAGCTGCATAATGAGACCCTGTCTCAAAAAAAAAAAAAAAAAAAAAAAAAAAAAAAAAAAAAAAAAAAAAAAAAAAAAAAAAAAAAAAAAAAAAAAAAAAAAAAAAAAAAAAAAAAAAAAAAAAAAAAAAAAAAAAAAAAAAAAAAAAAAAAAAAAAAAAAAATTAAAAAAATAAATAAATTAAGTACAGTGCTGGGGACATAGCTCAGTGGTTTATGCTTGTCAACAGATGAGCAGCCCAGCAGGATGACAGTGATGACCTCCATGCATTCCGGGTTGCCGGCTCGGCAAGTCCAAGGTCCTGAGTTCCCATCCCCAGTACAGACAAAAGAAAGAAAAGAAAAAAAATGAAATGCAGGTTATATTTTTCTGTAACATTACTAACCTCAATGTTCCCATAGTAACAAGACATCTAACAGAATCTAAATACATAACTTCTAGTACTTAAATAACATAAATAAAACCATATTTGCAGTTGTGTGAAAGTTACACGTTAGTTCTATTTATCAGAGATGCAGAAATCCTGAAAGGAATACCACCAACATCTGTTTTAAGCATTTTCGTAGGCATAGTTGTAATTCCTTAAAATAAAATTTGGATTGGATTATAAATTCAGTTTTGTATCCTTCATTTGTTTGTTTGTTTGTTTTTGAGACAGGGTCTGGCTGTGTACTTAGGCAGCCCTTGAACTCACTACGTAGCCCAGGCTGGCCATAAACTCATGGCACTCTTCCTGCCTCGACCTCCTGAGGGCTGGGATAACAGCTTTCATTTATTTTCCTCATCATTTCATTAATTATCTTTTGACCTTTTTTGTATTAGTAAATTAGTGATATCTCAGCAATGTATTGTGTATTTTCTAATTAAGTAATTTTTATTTTTCTTGTCTACAGTATATCTGATGCTTGTAGTTGAGAAGTCATACTCCTCTTCATCAAAACTAATGACCAAATTGGTGTAAAATTCCTCTGTGATGTTTTCTGATTTATTCAGGTAATCTCTATAAATCTCAAAGTTGAGGATGTCTCAGACTAATTAGTCTTCATTAAACTTGCTTTCCGCCTCTGAAACAGTAATTGAGGCCATTCTTGTAGGGGCACAATCCTGATACAACTTCTGAAACAGATACATGCAAAACACATACATGCATGTATGTACATATAATGTGTATAGATACATAGACACATATATATACTCATTACATGTGTGTGTGTATATATATATTATAGTCCATATAATAGCAGGACCCATGAATACAACAATCCAGTTTACTGGAACACTTCCGCACAGTCAGATAGGAAAGGCTAACACTGCCGATACCAACGAGGATGGAAAGGTACAGTGGGTTAGCTCAGTGGACCTCAGGCTAGAAAAGCCCTTAGGAGGACCAAGAACTGTAGGGACCAGGTCAGGAGGGGGTGGGGAGCGGGCAGCCCTGTTCCTTCCCGGAAGCTGCCTCCCACAGGCTGCGCCCTCTGGACTTGTGCTCCCTCCTCCGCCACCTGGAGAGCCTTCTGGGCTCCTCAGCATCGCATGCAAGGCTCACAGGCGACCTGGATTCTCTCAGCCCCTCGCCAGCCAACAGCTCTGAGCCTCCATCCTGTGCCCCTGGGATGAGACCAGCAGGTCACCAGGTATGAACCCGGAGCTCTGGTCCTCGCTGGAGTGAGGGCTGGAGACGGCCGGTGCTCCTGGCCCGGCTGCAGCCAGCGGGGCTGAGCAGGCCCTGTATTCCTCTTGAGCATGATTTTCATTTTACAGTTTTTGTTTTGAGAATTTTATTAATGGTACATGAATACATTTTCCGTATCCACAGTGTAAATTTCTAGGCCTTTTCTCCTGGGAAAATCTCACTATAAGTATGGTTCTGCACTTTACTTTTATTTTGTCACATAACAATGCATCTCATATATTAGGGTTCTATACTTTTAATGATTCATTCTTAAAGATACACAAGCAATACACAAATGCAATTTTATTTTTAGGTAAATACAGTAGCATAGATCATGCAGGGTGAAAGCTGGGTTTCATGACCCCTCTGAACTATCATCATTTACCCTTTTTCAGATGATGGCTTATGTATATTGCTTTACAACCTGAATCCATGCACAAATACATACTTAATATTAAAAATGTGTTGCTTTATCAAACATTGAAAATGCATATAGATTAGAAAATAAAATCTCTTTTTAGTACCTGTCATCTACACTAATTCTTCTTGCTTTCTCACTATCAATTCATTATGTTGTTTTCTGAATATTTGTCAGTCTGTTTGCACAAACACATAGATACAGAAATATAATCAAAATTTCTACATTTTAACATAACTGAAGTCAAAGTACAGAGATTAAACACAGTTTGGCTTTTTACAGAATTTCCAGGTATATGGAGCTGGGGAGATAGCTCTGTGGCACAAGTTCCTGCCTGGAAAATGCAAGGTCATGAGTTCGAACCCCAGTCCCTAAATAAAAAAAAGAAATAGAACAAAATTTCCAGATATATATTGCAGATGGTTGCATGTCAGTACATAGAGATTTCTTAGAAAGTATTGCAGTACATCACATATTAAGATATATAAAAAAATCCCAGCACTTGGGAGGCTGAGGCAGGAGGATCAATGTCAGTTCGAGACCAGCCTGGGCTACAAAAGTGAGCTCAGTGCCAGCCTGAACTGCCTAACGAGACCCTGTCTCAAAAAGACAAAAGTAAAATGTAAAAAATATTCTTAGTGGTCTTAAACTTTTTGAGTTTTTTTTTTTTTTCTTTAAATTAACTTACATATCTCCCAGCCAAATTCGATAAGGTGTCTTTTTCAGATGACTTACCAGTTTTTCTTCCAATCTTCTATAGGAAAAGTTCCTACAGAAGGCATGCAAGACTCACCTATAAAGCCCCCTGCTACTTGAGCCCTTCTAAGACCAGTCCTGCCGACGCCCCCAGCCCCCGGCTCATCTGCGATGACTAGGCCACTCAGACTTGATGCTTATCAATCACACGCAACCACGTGTATTTTCTAGGACTCTATACCTTTCTGTTTGTTTGTTTTGTCTTTTTGAGACAGGGTCTCGTTATACAGTTCAGGCTGGCCTTGAGCTCACTTTTGTATCCTAGGCTGGTCTTGAACTTGCACTGATCCTCCTGCCTCAGCCTCCCAAGTGCCGGGATTACAGGCATGCGCCACCAGGCGGGGCTAGGATTCCATACCTTTCATGTAAATTTTTCAAAAGTTGTTTGCGTAGTTTTCTTTGCTCCTTTTTTTAATGGTGTAATTTTGTCCTTTAATGTTATCTCACTCAGACATGACCAAGATTTTGCTGACTCTTATTTAGGCAGGGGAAGACAGTCTCCTCTGCAGGGTGACTTTCCTGCCCTAGAGAGCCTCTCCTTGGAAGTGAGACCTAATTGTGTATTACTCGGAGTTGGCAGGGCATTCTGACCGCCACGTTTCATCCCAGCAGAAAGAAGCCAAGAAGACAGGGGACTCCGCTAGTTGCCAAAATCAAGAGGGCTTTTCATTTGGAAAGGATCCCATGAACACCATTAAACATATGTCTACGTCCGTGTCCTCTGCGCGGGGGCTGGACTTCGAGGAGAGCCTGCGGAGCCGAGATCGGCTGCTCCAAAGCTAGGCAATTCCGAGGCAGGTCATTCACCCCAAGAGAAGGTTTCACTGATTTTATCAGGGGCCACACAGTGCTGCTAATTCCCAGCACTCAGACTAAGGGGGAGGGGAGCTGGAGCAAGATGCCCTACTGATCGAGCTATTTCAAGAATGTGTTGACTCTGGGCTTGGATAATCACTGAAATTCCTTCAACACTACAATTTTCTCTTAGCCTGGTTTTAGCCTGAGGTTCTCTCTACCCTTCTTTCTTCATCCACCTGATTTCATTTTGTTTCTGTTTATCTTCCTAGAAACTTTGATTTTCTGGGCATCTGTTCACATTTTCTAACAACAGTATGTTTTCTTTTCTTTCCTTTCCTTTCCTTTCCTTTCCTTTCCTTTCCTTTCCTTTCCTTTTCTTTTCTTTTCTTTTCTTTTCTTTCCTTTTCTTTTCTTTTTCCTTTTTTTTCCCAAAAAACAAGTAAATGAAACTGTTTCTGTCTTTTCCTTGACGGGTTGGAAGTGAGTAAGAGTGCGTACGTGTGCGCTCGGGCGGCAAGCCGAGCCCAGCTCTTGTTTTAAATTTTGTTTACACTGAACCTAAGGGGAGGATCCAAAGAAGCCCCCAGCTTGACCACATCGGGCCTAAAAGCGAGTACTCCTGATGCGCAGGGTGCGTGCCTCGCTCCCTGCTTCTGCGGTTGGTAGCGTGGGTCTGAGTCCCGCCCTTGCTGCTTGGCGCTAGCATCCCACGCACAGCCTTGCCTGAGGCTGGCTCAGGATTCCCTCAGCACTGGAGCAATGCACACGAAAAATATTTCATGCTCCAACCAAGCTTGCAGAAAAATCTCTGACAAGATCTCTGCTTTGGTCAGGGCAAGAGTACAGCAAGGAACAGGACTGGGTCGAGGCCCAGTTCCTAGGGCCTTGAGGGCACTGTCCCCTGACACTCCCAGAGGCTGAGCGCTTTGATTCTAGGTTTTGCTTTGCTTTAAAGTTTCTCCTGAGCGTGTGTTTGCAGTACCTATTGTTTACATACACTGATTCTTTTTGCTTCCTTTCCCCGCTTCTCTTCCCCCACCTCCTCCCTCCCTCCCTGGTTCCCCTTCCCTTTTGCAAAAGAGCTCTGTCCCTATTCCTTATTATCTCTTAGTTTTCAATTACTCATAGTTTGCGCTTCTCCTATGAAAAACTGTCCAGTATTTAAGCCATGTGTCTCATTTATGTCATGCTAGAATGCAGCCTAAGTTATGTCTGTTTTCCTGCAAGTGAATTAGATGTACCATTCTTCCTGACAGAGTAGTACTCCATCATGTACAAATACCATGCCTTCCCTATTTGCTGACGGGCTTGCAGCCTGCTTCTGGGATTTAGCTGTAATGAGCTCTGCCCCCTCCTGTGCAAGTATCGCTGTGGTGTGCCATCTTTAGCTCTCCAGGAAGATGTCAAGGAGGGGGTGTGTGCTTCTTTTGTTTCATGAAAAGGTTTATTACCTGAAGGATGAATTTTTAGGTGATATGGTCTCCTCTCCTATAAGTAATATGGAATGTTTTACAGTGTAGGTTCTGATGAAATCAGATTGATTCGCTTTAAGTAAACAGTTGTCAGCAAGATGTTAAAAATTATTTTAAGAATTGCTTTTCATCCATTTTTAATTAGAATAACTATTCTTGGGGGAAAATAATGAACAGCTATTTTGAAATAACATTTGCAGTTCCAGTTTACCCAGAAAACCTACCATGGAAAACAGAACAATCTTCACAATGTCTCAGTCAGGCTCGTCAGAGCCGCGTAATGTAATATCATGAAACGTTTAAAAAAATGTCTTTGCATTTTGGATGTACAATTGAATTTACTGCATCACATTTGTGCAGAACAGGAAAGTATTTCTTGAGTTTTCCAAACCCAGTCGCATCTTGCTAGGTCCTCATTCGTCGGGATTGCTTTCTTTTGGTAATATTTCCGGGTCATACCCATAGTCCAAGGGTTGGTAATACTTCCGGGTCATGCCCATAGTCCAAGGCCTTCCGGCATGGCCCTGTGCGTGGCTTCTTTGTCAGTGTGGCTGAGCTGTATGCCCAGCTGATAGGTCAATCCTCCATCTGCGTGTGGCTGGAAGGCAGACCTTAGGCTGATCGATGCTTAAGTTAGCCGACTGAGTCAGGCAAAGCAGCCAATGGGTTGCACATCCACTCTACAAACTACAAACTTAAGCCCCCACCTCCTCCTGTGAACCAGTTTCCCAGTATGACTCTCTCTCGGCTCTGTTTCCCTGGAGAACCCTGAAGAACGCGCACGGCCCCTGGTCCACGTTGGATCTCTCTTCTGCTTTCCAGGGCCCCTAGCACAGTAGCGTGCTCTTTGTGTCACTGAAAGTTCAAAAGGTTCGCCCTCACTGCCCCACAGTGTCCAATACCCATGTGACGTCCATTTTGTCCTCAAAGCAGCAACCTTCAGAGGTCCTCTGCCTGAGAGGACTCAACCTGCCGGTCAGCCCATGGTCCTGCTCAGTGCTGAAGACGTGTGGCGTTGGAGCACTGGTCTTTGTCACCCTAGACCCTCGCTGCTCTTTTGCTGTCTCTGCCAGCTGGAAATTCAGCTCTGTCCCAGGCGTGAGTGTGACGTACACATCACCCCGTGCCTCAGCACCTGCCTCTGTCCTCACCCCGGGGGCTGCAACCACTGCCCACTACCACAGACATGAGGGTGGTGGGTCAGAGAATGGTTTTAAACATTTTAAAACACTACCAACTGAGTACACAAAAGTCTGGTCTTGTGTACTTGGAAAGCACTCTTTAATTCTTCTGATGACGCTGCGTCAATGAGAGTTGATATGAACTAACATCTCATTAAACCATTCAGCTTTATATATATGTGGCACGAAGACCCCGGAATAGATGTGTCTCCCCACATTTCCTGGGCCACCTTTCTAAGCAAAGGAAGGCACCCTCCGAGGCCATATCCCTTCTGCTCCCCACCTTCTTCCACTAGCTGCGATGCTTACATAGAAGTCCAAGGAGGCCCAGCCCTGAGTCCACCCTGCTGCTTCAATAGGAAATGTTAGATCAGAATTCAGTTCTTAAGTGGGTTACAGTCTTAGTGGCTATTGGCAGCCGCTACTTCCTACAGATAATTTAGCCTCAAGCTTCAGAGGGGAGAGGGACTCTTGTCAACAATGTGACTTAGCCCAAGGTTGGACTCCAGTGGGCACCCCTACCCCGTGGCACCTGTGGCTACACAGATGTGTAGAATATAGCGACTGTGCCTCCTCCTGGTGCATAATCTCCCTCTATTTGTGTGTGTGTGTGTGTGTGTGTGTGTGTGTGTGTGTGTGTGTGTGTGTGTCTGTGCGTAGTTTAGTTTAGTTTAGTTTAATTGAGCAGCTCATTGATGAAGACCAGGGCCATGGAATGGGCTTTTACCACTGATCCCACAGCCTTATCATGTAAGCTTATTTCTTCTGCAGATGCAGGAGCAGAAAGCCTGAGTTAGGACTTTTCTACTTTGCTAAGTTGTCTAAACATGCTCAGACATTCACCAGCACACACCATCTATCAGGCCATTCAACTGAGGGCTGCTTGAGAAAATATCTGCACTTTTTTTTTTTTTTTTTGCCTTTTTGAGACAGGGTCTCTTATGCAGTTCAGGCTGGCCTTGAGCTCACTTTTGTAGGCCAGGCTGGTCTCAAACTTGCATTAATCCTCCTGTCTCAGCCTCCCAAGTGCTGGGATTACAGGCGTGCGCCACCATGCCCAGCCCTCTGCTTTTGGTCAAAATAAAATTCAAACTGTAAACCAACACATTGGCTATAATGGGCCTTATCCCTTAAGGTCCTAGTAAAACTGTCAGCTTCTTGTTGTCACCAGTGGTCACCTCTCTCTTTTGCCCTGCTCTCCCTCCTGTTCCCACCGCTTGCCTCCTTTTCCAGCAAGCAGTTTCTGCCTTTCCAATGCTTTCCCTAGAAACTGCTTTCTGTACAGATGAGCATATTATAGCCTTGACTTTTATCTTTGTATCTAGGAGAGAAGACTGTGTGTCGAAACGGACAGAGGCACATAGAATTGTTTGAAATCTGAGCATGTCCCTCTGTCCTGGTACCATTAAATACACATGCCAGGCAGCCATAGGGAGCTCAAGATTGCTCCAAAGTCTGCATCTGCCAAGGTAGCACTCCTGCAGTTGGGGCCTTATGGTGCAATCACTAGAAGAAGCACATACTGAGCAAAACCTAGAAAGGCCAGTGTCCGGTGTGCTTCTGTAGCTCTGCTGAATGCAGCCTTCTTCTAGGCCACGTGAAGGTGGCTCTGTCTCTATGCCTCGGTCTCCTTATCTACAAAGTGAGGCCTCAAAGAAGAAGCCACATCGCAGAGGTGCCGAGAGGCTCTGGTGAGTGAGTGCAGACTGAGTTCTTATTAGTCAGGTTTTGCAGAGATTTCTCTTCTGTTTCACTGGAGATGTCCAGGATCCCTAGATAAAGTGGTAGAGAGAGAGTGCATCTGACTCTGCACACCTTCCCAGAGACGTTGGATCAGCTGTAAATCGGTAGAATGCCTAATAAGATGCAAGCACTATGGAAATAACTGTGTTGTACTTATTACATAGAGAATAATGATCTTAAAGGTAGTCTAACTATGCTCAGCACAAACATAATAATTTTTCAAATATTTTAGCTCAAGGGCATTTGAGTCTCTTGAGTGCAGGACCCAACTGCGTGGAGGCCCAGTTGTGTGGGCGCGTTTGTTCTGTTAGAACCGAGGGGGAACACAGCAGCGCCCCTTCTACTTCCTGCACTCAAGCCACAAGTTTGCTTGAGGAGACTGCAGTAGTTTTTCTTTGGGGCTGGAGTATCTGAGGTTGGCCTGGGGCAAGTTGTGCTTGGATCACTGTAGTTTTATTTTATTTATTTATTGATTGATTGATTTTTTTTTTTTTTTTTTTTTTTGCTGGACCAGGGTTCGAAATCACAACCTTGCTCTTGCCAGGCAGGCACTTGTGCCACGGAGCTATCTCCCCAGCCAAGATCGCTATAGTTTTAAAATTTAGATCATTCAGATTTGCAACCATTCCCTGTGATTTAAAAAGGAAAAATAGAGCAGTTAAAAACAAAGGCTTTGGATTGTGACTTAAGCAGTTTAAATTCTAGACTTAAGTGTTTTTGTTTTTTTTTAAAAAAAGACCTGCTTGAGTCAGTTTCCTCACTGTATATTGAGGGGATTTTAACTGTTTTTTTCATTTTATATATTTGGCACAGGGTCTCACTATGCAGTTTGGACTCGCAGGTATCCTCCTATTTTCAGTCTCCCCAGCAGTGGAATTACAGGTGTCAGCCAACACGCCCAGACTGGGTTTGCTGGTGCAGCCACCCCAGGGAATCACGGACTGAACTCTGTTTCCTGTGTTTGCCAAAGCAAGCACTTAGTCTGCTGAGCTATCTCATTCATCTTTGAGGGGTTTTTTTTGCAAATAAGCTATTTTAGAAATAATTTTATTAGAACGTTAATTTTAGTGTGCATCATTTGAAGTCCTAGATATATATATATATATATATATATATATATATATATATATATATACATATGTATAAATTTAAGTATAAGAGACAAAATGATCAGCATGAGGTGTAGGTAAATATCTGATACTGGGGTGAGAAAGGTCCTGGTAAAAACATTTCAACATTTCAGAAGGGAGATATTTTGAGTTGATGATCAAAATTTTCTTTAAAACTCCTACAAGTGGGGGCAGGAGAGGAGGCTTCGTGGCACAAGTGCCTGCATGGGCCAGGGAGATAGCACAGTACTTGCCTGGCAAGCACAAGGTCCTCAGTTTGATCCCTGGTACCACCAAAAAAACTCAAAGAAACAAATAAACCAAAACTCCTGCAAATATAAAACTTAGACAACTATAAAACAAACAACACAATAGTATTTCAACAGTGCAACAGGAAGCTGGGTGTGGTAGTACATGTCTATCCCAGCACCCAGGAGGAGGAGGCAGAAGGCTCATTGGAGATCAGCCTGGACTACAAAGGGAGGTCAAGGTCATCTTTAATTGCATAGTGAGACCCTGTCTCAGAAACAAAGCAAAACAAACAAACACAGTGCAAGAGGGAAACACATATACTGTACAAGCAATTCTTCCAAGACAGTAAGATAGAAAGTGCACTATTAAAACAAGCAAAAGGGCCGGCCTGATAGCCCTGATAGCTCAGTGGACTAAAGAGCCTGTTTCAGCAGACCAGCGGCAGGGGTTGGATACCCAGCATGCCGCGCTGGCCCCACCCTCGGCGTGCGCTGAGATGATGATTGAGACAGGGCATGGTGTCACGTGCCTGTAATCCCAGAACTTCGGGAAGCTGAAAACAGGAGAATCACTATGAGTCCAGTCTATGTAGTGAGCCAGGGAGATAGCTCAGTGGCTTAAACGCCTTCCTGGCAAAGGCAAGGTTCTGAGTTCAATCCCTGATGCAAAAAAAAAATGTGACCTACAATCTATGTAGTGAAACACTGTAGACCCTGCAGGCCCTGTAGACCCTGTCTTAAATACTGAAAAAAACAAAAATCAAATAAAAGCCATAATGTGTGAACTCTAGTGAATTTCTTTTTTTTCTGCAGCAGGGATTGAACTCAGGATTTTATGATTGCCAGGCAAGCACTTATTCTTCTAGTGAAATCTTGATTCCAACAAACAAAATAATTAGATAATAACCATTGATATGCTATGGTGTTGTTTGTCTTATAGTTGCTTAAGTTTTATATTTGTAGAAATTTTAGAGAAAATAGAGGTAGATGACAACTGGAACATTTCACTTGATTTTAGTAAGAAAAAGGATTATGATTTAAAACATGCTATTAGTATTGTGAAGGTTAAAAAAGTCTTTGTTTATTTTTATCAGTACACGTAGCTGCACGTAATGGTGGTCCTCACCCCGGGAGGCCTCTCAGGAGCATAGCACGTCTTCCTTGGAGCTCTTTTTCCCCTCCTCCTGTTTCCAGTTGTGTATCTTTTATTTTGCTTGTTAAATTGGTAATTCTGTGGGGTTCTCATATAATAAAAATCACATGCTATTAAGCCTGTGCATTTGATTTATTTCACTTAATATTACAGTCTGGAGGCACATCCATTATTCCACAAACGACTTAACTTATCCTTCTTTGTGGCAGAGTAGTGCTCCACTGTGCATAACTGGATTTTCCTTGGCCACACATCTAAGGATGGGCACAGAAGCCACCTGTCAGGCTTCAGTGTTACCAACCGTGACACCTTATACATAGGCAGTCAAGTATCGCTGTCATGTGGTATCTTTAACTTGAAAGAGTGTATTTTTTAAATGATATGTTCTCTGAGACACAGATGAAGTGGAAAGAGGTCTAGAATTTGCTTCAAAATTATAAAGGGTGAACAAATGGTAGGAGTGACTCAAGTAATGTGGGCAGTGAGCTATTGAATCTAGGGGGTGGGCATGGTGGGCTCCTTATTCCACCCAGGTTTTTTGGTTTTGTTTTTGTTTTTTTGAAAAATTTCTCAACTAGCACACATAGGTGTGATGGTATAATACTGTTTCTTTCTTTCTTTCTTTCTTTCCTCCTCCTCCTCCTCCTCCTCTTCCTCCTTCTTCTTCTTCTTCTTCTTCTTCTTCTTCTTCTTCTTCTTCTTCTTCTTCTTCTTCTTCTTTTCAGGACCTAAACTCATGACCCTGCACTTGCATATGTTTACAAGGCTGAGCGTGGTGGCTAATGCCTGTAATCCCAATAGTCAGGAGACAGAGGCAAGAGGATCCTTGTGAGTTTGAGGCCAACCTGGGCTACAAAGTGATTTTAAGACAAGCCTAAGCTGCACCCTGTCTCAAACAAATAAACAAACAAACATTTACACAGACACACAAATGAATTGTACACATGTGTGTGTATGTGTGAGCAGTGTGTATGTGTGAAGCTTAGGTCTGGTATGGCAGGCAATAACAATGTGATTAGGTTGGAAACCACAGGGACATCAACTCTACTGCTATTTTTTATTTTTTTTAAGCTCACTAAGACATAGTAATTGTATTATTCTTTATTTAGTACAGTAGGCCTTAATTATTTCTTAGGAAACCTACTGTTTAGCCGAGGGCTATAGCTCACTGGCACAAAGCCTGCCTGGCAAGAGTGAGGTACTGAGTCGGATTGAGTTCACTTTTGTAGCCCTGGCTGGTCTTGAACTCGCATCAATCCTCCTGCCTCAGCCTCCCAAGTGCTGGGATTACAGGCGTGTGCCACCACACCTGGCTTTCTTTTCTTTCTTCTTCTTCTTCTTCTTCTTTTTTTTTTTTTTTTTTGTGGGACCAGAGTTTGAACTAAAGTCCTTGCATTTGCCAGACAGGCACTTGTGCCATGGAGCTATCTCCCCAGCCCCCTGAGTTTGATTTGATTTCTGATACCAAAAAAATCAATTAATTATTTAATTAAAAAATAAAAATCTATTGTTTCACATGGGTTGTTTGGTTTTTTTGTTGTTTTGCTGTGTTTGTTTATTCATTCTAAGACCGGGTCTCACTCTGTAATTCAGGCTAGACTTGAGCTCACCATATAGCCCAGCCTGGCCTTGAACTGCTGACGGTCCTCCTGCCTCAGCTTCGCAAGTGTTGGGGTTATAGGCACGTACCACCACCCCTGACTTGCAATTTTTTTTAAGTATACCAACAAATTTGTTTGTTGAGAAAATAAGATCGCTCATTAGTTATCAGAAAAAAATATTGAAACTTGCTTCTACTAAAAGAAATACAAATTCAGATAAGGTATCATTTTCCCGCTAGTAACCTGAAAAAGATTAAGACACCATCAGTCAATGTTAACATCGTGAGTTTAGGAAAACTCTGCTGCACTGGAAATAATAATGACCTCGAACTTTCTAGGCTTCTGGATGCACAAAGCAAGACAACGCAGTTGCTGCTCTGATTCTGCAGAGCCGACTAGGACGCCTGCAGGCTGCTGCCGCGCTGGCCTCGGCTGCTAGCGGGCTCTGCGGGCAGCGGGACGCCGGCGCCGCGCAGGTGAAGGGCGCCGCGCGCCGAGGCCGCCGAGCGCGGGACCCGGACTCGGGCGCGCAGCGGAGACCTGCAGGGGGCGCTGCGCTGGGCCTGCGCCCTGCACCGCGGAGCCCCGGAAGCGGCTCCGCCGGCCTCCCTGGCTGAGCAGCGGGCGACCCGGCCGGGCCATGGCATCGGGCGTCGCGAGGGCGCAGCCCCGGCTCGGGAGCGCCGATCACCAAGCACGGAGCGCGCGGAGCAGCAACGCGGAGCTCACAAGGCCGGCCCAGAGACGCCGCTGACGGACGGACAGACAAACGGAGGGATGGGCAGACAGGGGGAAGGACGGAGAGACAGACTGAGGGACAAGGCAGCGCAGGGCTGGGCTGCTAGCGCGGGAGGCTGGAGGGGAGGGATGGAGACGCGGAGAGGGAGGAGGAGGGAGGGAAGGAAGGAAGGAAAAGGAGAAGGGTGAGGGGGGAAGAAGAGAAGGATGGAAAGAAGGAAATTTTATTCTTAGGGAAGAGAAAGCGCATTTGCCTTTTCCTGTCCTTCCCGGGAAACTACGTGTGCAATACTCCATCCCAGTATTCCATGTGATCTTACAATTCTATGAAATACCTGCAAGTCCGTGGTCGAAGACCTTGGTTCGTGCAGCCATGGGGAGATGCAATAAGCAGCTTATGCGGACGCGCTGCCTTGTGCTCCGAAGATTTATCTCCGGTGGAATCACAGAAACAGTCATGGAGATCATTTAAATAGCTTCCTAAGAGACCCAACAGCTAGAAGTGTCTACAGTCACAGAAACCACTATGAAAATTTGCTAAAATTGTGTTTATGTTTGCATTCATCTTTTCAGTCCCTATGGGCATGAAAGGGGCTCTGTATTTTTTATCTGCTAATATATTAACTTGTGTAATTTTTTTTTTTTTTTTCTTTTTGAGACGGGGTCTCGCTATGCAGTTCATGCTGGCCTTGAGCTCACTTTTGTAGTCCAGGCTATACTCCTGAGCTACAAAAACTTTCACTGATCCTCCTGCCTCAGCCTTCCAAGTACTGGGATTACAGGTGTGCACCACCACGCCCGGCTGTCCTGTAGTTCTTGATCTGAAAGATGAACGTGATGGTTTTGTCTTTATTAGAGCCAAATCTTGGGCCACAAGGGGTTTGCAGACCTAACATCTTACCGATGGGGCTGCGCAAGGCAACGGAGCCTTTCAGTTAGAAAATCTGAAAAAGGCAATTTGAAAGGGACACTACCGAAGGTGTACATTTGGGCTTCACACCACTTATGTTCTTGGTCCACAGAAGTGCCACGATGTTTTTATTGGCTGAGATTTTTAACTTTTATTTATTTATTTGTCTATTTATTTATTTTTGCAGTAATGAGGATTGAACTCAGGACCCTGCACTTGCCAGGCAGGTGCTTATTCTACTGTGCTCTTTCCCTGGTCCCTTTTAGTTTTTATTATTATTATCATTATTATTATTATCATTATTATTATTTTGTTTTGTTTGTATTTTAGGGAAGGACCTACAGGGTGGTCAGGGTCTCACAACTAGACTGGACTCCTAGTGATCCGCCTGTTTACGGCCTCCCAAGAGCTGGGATTACAGGCACGGTTCACCACCTCTGATCTCAATTGCCAATTTAGCGCACCTTGGGGGCGGGGCAGCTCGGCTAGGCCCAGGGATCAAACCGTTGGTCCCTGCGCCTGCTTGCAGGTGCTTTAATCCGCTGAGCCATTCGGCTGGCCCTCCTTTCAACTTTTTGAAGAGCTGTCGATTGCAGGACAACTGACCTTTGGCTGAAGAGCACTCCTAAATCACCTACATTTGCTTTTTCCAATGGCATGAAACTATTTCATTATAAATATGGCAACCATGTTCCTGTCAATAAATAGCTGTTATCACATCTTAGTCATTTCCTTTTATTTCTGATCTATATTCATCATTACAAGGTTCCTTATCAGATCATTCCCAGGTACTATCATAACTGCTGTGCCTTAATTTAGAGAGATAGCCATCAGATGCAGAGCGTTTCTGCTTTGGAATCATTCATGCATTCTCGCAGGACTTTTCAGTTATATAATAGTCCCTGAGCATATTACTGTTCTATTTGTCTATCACCTTTTTGGTGTTTTTGTTTTTCTTTTTTGAGAATCAAACTCAGGACCTCATGTTTATCAGGCAGACTCTAAGCCGTCCATCACTCATTTACCAAATCTGCCTGTGTTTGTACCGAAGAATCTGGGCGCAGTGCATTGCTCCTGATGCTCCCCATTTGCACTGAGTGTTGGGATTAAGGTAAAACTGGTGTATTAAAGTGAACCAAGGAAATTTCCCTTCTCTTCCCTTAGGAGTTGGCATGGTTAAGGTTACTGTCACATGTTCTTCAGATGTTATTGTTAGCTGAAAATCCAGGCTCTCTGCTCCTGCATGCACCTCGATGGCCATTCTTTCTGTACAGCCAGCAATCCAGACCAGGTAGTGGTCAGAGTGAATGGATTTGGCTGCATTGGACGCCTGGTCATCAGGGCCCCTTTTAACTGTGGCAATGTGGATGTTGTGGCCATCCCTGATCCCTTCAGTGACCTCAGCCACATGGTCTACATGTTCCAGTATGATTCCGCCCATGACAAGTTCCATTCCATCCATGGCAAGTTCCACATCAAGGCTGAGACCAGGAAGCTCTTCATCAACGGAAAGGCCATTACCACCTTCCAAGACCGAGATCCCACCAACATCAAGTGGGGTGCTGCTGGTGCTGAGTACGTGGTGGAGTCCACTGGTGTCTTCACCACCATGGAGCAGGCTGGGGCTCACCTGAACGGTGGTACCAAAAGGGTCGTCATCTCTGCCCCTTCTGGCGATGTCCCCATGTTTGTGATGGCTGTGAATCATGACAAGTACAACAACTCCCTCAAGATTGTCTGCTAAGGCTCCCTGTGCCACCAACCGCTTAGCCCCCCTGGCCAAGTTCATCCATGACAACTTCGACATCGTGGAGGGGCTCATGTCCGCTGTCCATGCCATCAATGCCACCCAGAAGACTGTGGACGGCCCCTCTGGGAAGCTGCGGTGTCATGGCCTCAGGGCTGCCCAGAACATCATCCCTGCATCCACTGGTGCTGCCAAGGCCATGGACAAGGTCATCCAGAGCTGAACAGGAAGCTCACAGGCATGGCCTTCCGTGTGCCCACCTCCAACATGTCGGTGGTGGATCTGACCTGCTGCCTGGAGAAAGCAACTAAATACGACGACATCAAGGTGGTGGTGAAGCAGGCGTCGGACGGTCCCCTCAAAGGCATCCTGGGCTACACTGAGGACCGGGTTGTGTCTTGTGACTTCAACAGTGACACCCACTCTTCCATCTTTGATTCTGGGGTTGACATCACTCTGAATGATCACCTTGTCTAACTCATTTCCTGGTATGACAATGAGTTCGGCTACAGCAACAGGGTGGTGGACCTCATGGTCCACATGGCCTCCAAGGAGTAAGTGGCGCCTCCCACACCGCTCAGTGAGACCAGAGGGACAGAGGATGCGCTGTAGAATTCACTGCCCTAGGCAGCCCCAGCACTGAGAATCTCCCCATCACAGCTCTCATCCCAGGCCCCCCAGAAGGGGAGAGGGCTGGGGAGCTCTGGCCCGCTGCCATCACATGCCATCAATAAAGCCCACTGTACCCAGAAAAAATAAAATAAAGTAAAATCCAGGTGAACTTGGTGTTTTTGTTTTGTTCTCAGATACTGGGGATCAAATGCAGGAACTGGCACATGGAGGTCCACCCCTAGTCCTTTCTTACTTTTTTTGCAGACAGGATCTGGCTGCATTTGCCAGGCTTCTCCTGAACTTACAATCCTCTTGCCTCAGCCTCCCAGAAGACTGGGTTTTCAGGCATGTGCCACCATTCCCACTAATTTTCTTTTAAAACTTTATTTATTTATTTATGTTATGGCTGGCTCAGCCTGCCCTAGGGGTGGGGCTGGCACAGCATGTGATGCCAGGGATGGAACCACAATCCCTGTGATTGCCTAAGCTTGCCTAAGCAGGTGCTTTATACTGCTGAGCTATGTTGCCAGCTTGTTCCCACTAAATTTGATTATTATCCTTTCCAAATGTATGTGCCTGTTTTCCCCTCTTCAAGTTTCCATTTTTTCTTAGTCAAATGTTGGAGGTGTATTAGGATAGGTTATCCTAGGCTAAAGAAAGTTAATACAATAAAGTTTTTATGTCTGGCTCAAACCACAGTCTGACAGAGTAACTCTGCAGCTTACAGTTATGCTGTCTGGAACATATGTCTTCCAAACTCATCCTAAAGGTGGCGTAAGCACCTGCCTGGTAAGCAGCAGGCCCGGAGTTCAATCCCCAGTACAGGAAATGAAATAAAATAAAAGGGCAAGCTAGATAACTCAGCACATTAAAGCCTCTGCTTAGACCCACGGAGGGCCTAGGACCCCCACCCCCACCTGCTCTGCTGGCCCTGCCCCAAGTTGTGCTGAGCCAGCGACGGAGGCTGAGCATGGCAGTGTATACCAGTAATCCCAGTGCTCGGGAGGCTGAAAACAAGAGGATTACTAAGAGTCCGATTATGTAGTGAGACCCTACAGATGCTGCACTAAATACATTTTTTTTCAAAAAGAAAGAAAAAAGTAAAATCATCATAAAGAGGACTAGAGGAATAAGTAGGGCCATGTGAGTGTGTGTGCGTGTGTGTGTGTGTGTGTGTGTGTGTGTGTGTGTGTTGTACACTGAGCTGAGTCCTACCTCCAGCTCATTTTAAAAATTTCTAAGATAAGGCCCAGATTGGACTCAAAATTGCAGTCTTCCTGCCTCAGCCTCCCGAAGTGTTTTTCCCTACAGCTGTGGCCATGACACCCGACAAGGTCCTGCAAGGGGCTTGTCTCATGTGAACTCTCACTCCTTCAGGCAGATTTGTCCTCGTGGGCTCAGGTTAATGGAGAGAAGTTTCTATGTCACATAGAAGAAACGGTGAGGGAATTAAATAGTCTGCTGTGTCTCTGTAATCGTGTATGCATGGGAATTATCCAGCCTCTCTGCATGGTCAAACCACAGAATTATGCACAATGGCTTCTACACTCATTTTAATTTTTTTGTATTATTATGGCCGGCCTAGCCTGCCCTGGGGGTGGGGCTATCACAGCACGTGGTGCGGGAGGTGGAACCGTGGTCCCTGTGGTTGCCTTTGCTTTCCTGAGCAGGAGCTTTAGGTCGCTGAGCCATCTTGCCAGCCTCTGTATAGTCATTTTAATTGTATCTTTATCTCTAATCATATCTTCCTTGCCATTCTCAACTTTGTGTAATTTATGTTTATCTTTGTTGTCTAATCTGGCTGACACTCATTCACTGATCTTTATAAAAATAAAGCTTTTTGTGTGTATGTTTTTCTTTCCTACAGAGATCACAAATACCTGTTGAGCACTCCTGTAAGAAAGCAAAGTCTTTGTGGTAGAAACCCAAAGAAAACTGCTTCCAGGGCATGTGTAACCTTTCTTCCAATTGGCTGTATTTCTCTCACGTGATGAGTTGGGTGATGTTTCATTTATCTTTAATATTCCTTTTTATTTTTAATAAAAGCTTCTAAGGCTGTAACATTCCTTCTGGATTTAATGTGCTTTGTGGGTTTTAGTGCTACCTTTTCTAATTTTTTCATTTGTACGTCATTTTTTCCTAAGGTTTTGATTTCCTCTTTGATGTAGGTTTTTCTAAAACACAGTGATTATCATTTCCAAGGAGATTTTGATGATTTCCTTTTTTACATCTACATTGAATTATTATTTTAAAATGTAGCTCACCATGTGTCTCTTTGTTAGAATTTATTAATTTTTCTCGGTGGTCAAGAATATGATTGATTTTTCTGAATGTTGCTTGAGTTTAAGCAGCGGCTATACATTCTCTGATGTAAGACAGTTTTCACACAGTTTGTTTACTATATTGTTAAAATAATCTATGTTCCCACTGGCAATTTATCGACCCGATCCATCAAGTTCTGAAAAAGATAAATCGATTACTCCCACCATATTTCTTTAACTACCAAGCAGTAGTTGTAGAACCTCTTTGTATTTTTGATGTCTCTGTCGTCTTGTGCATAAAACATTAAACATAAGCTGACAGGTGACTTTCCTGCCTGAAGAGAGGCTCTCATGTTAGTGTCTCTCTTGGCTTGTTTCACATTCTTGACCCTGTTTATTGGTATTTTAGTACCTGTATTTTACTTGTTTGTATTTACCGGTGCATCTTTGCTGGGTCCTCATCTTCACAATTCCTTTGCTACTTTATTTTATGTGAGTTTGATTTTAAAAAATCATTCTGAAACATGTTGCTTTTCAAAAATTTAGAGAGAAATGTTATATGTTATTCCATTATTTTCATTGCTATCTCTTTTCTTTATGGCTTTCTTCTGTTCGGTGGCCTCTTGCTACTGTTTTGTCCCTTTATTACCCCTTCTACCTATGTCAAGTATTTCTTTATTGCTTTTTCAAAACTGATAATTTGGAACTTCTTCTCTAAGTTCTGCTGGCAATTGGGTCACTCGCTAAATGTATACATGTGTATTATATCAAAACATAGCAATTCTAAAAAGTCCTATATACTTATTTTTTCCCCCTTCTCCATACTAAGAATTATATTGCTCTTATTTCCTTGCTCTAGGATGCTCTGTTCTGTTATGTTGTTTTCCTACTCTTTTTCTGAGGGGTGGGGAGGATCTATGGGGTGTTCAGGGTCTCACTACTAGATCAGACTCATAGTGATCCACCTGTTTATAGCCTCCCAAGAGCTGGGATTATAAATACATGTGCCACCACGCCTAGTCTCAATTACCATCTCAGTGTGCCCTGGGGTAGGGCCAGCACAGAAGGCCCAGCGATCCAACTCCTGGCCCCTGCACCTGCTTGCAGGCACTTTAATCCACTGAACTATTTGGCCAGCCATCAACTGCCTTCCTAATTGCTGATGTGGAAGATTAAATCTGCTCTCTAATTCTACCAAAACCAGAAGTAAAGTGTGTGTGTGTGTGTGTGTGTGTGTGTGTGTGTGTGTGTGTGTGTATTTCTAAAAAACTTTTCCTAAAGTTCAGTGAGCTCTCTTAATTGATATAGTCAAGTCTCTTACTACCCAAGAATATTGCCCCTCATCATTTAATTTTCCTTCCAGCCTGCCTGGCTGAGTGCTGGTGGACATCGCACATGTGGACTGAACTCCTCATTGCTATCCTGGCCGCGTCCCCCTCTTCTCTTTTACCTTATTAGTGCCCCCTCATGGAACTTTGCTCCGCGATCTGACACACTTCCCTTGTGGGATTTCTGCACTAATAATTTGCTTCTCAACAGTAAACACAGCCTCAGGTTTGCTGTTTGCCTGATCAGGCTTTGGGTCACCCCATTACCCATGCAGGTCAGGCTGCAGGGCTGGGGAGCCCTGACAACCCCCACCTGACATTAGGCAGAGGAGAATCTTTCCCCGCTGGGAATGTAACAATGGCCCCCTTCTGGACCATGGGGACTAAAGAGAAAGGTGGGAAGGCTGTCATGCTGGAGCTTTTAGCTTCTCCCTGAAGACCCACAGCATGCAGTACTGTGGCCTTGAGCTCCAGACATTGACGACCCCAAGCTCCTTGAACTGAGCTGCTGTTCTGCTCTGAAAATGCAGGATCCACACTGTGCTTCCCCCATAGCTGCTGAAGGGCACCTTTCACCAGGGAGTCCCTTGGTGACCAGGAAAATGCTGGTGAGGAAGGCTTTGCCCTATGGACATTTACAACAAGCCAAAAGGGAGAGGCAGAAAATAAAGACGATGTATATTTGGAAGTGTGATAGGTGCCCAAAAGGAAAATAAACAGGGTGAGAGGCATAAACACGTGGGGTATTGTGTGCTATTTAATTCTTGGTGGTCACAGGAAGTGCCCCCTAGCAGGATCCTGCAAAAGCTGAGGGCCATTTCCAAATGCCAGTGCTCCACTGCCCTCCGATAGGGAATGGAAGGAAAAGGACAGGTCATGTGATCTCTGCAGAGCCTGAAGCAGAATGAGGAAAGTGGGAGGCAGGCAAGGGAAGGAGAGAAGGGCGACTGGACACAGGGCCAGGCCTGCGCAGCCCGCGCATGGCAGGTTCTCCTCCAGAGCCCGCACGGAGAGTCAGATGAGCTGATGGAGAGCGGGGCCTGCTCTTGGAATCTTTCTGAAACCTCCTCAGATGGTTCGCGTACTCAGCCCTCGGTTAGACCCTCTCATGTGTAGTTCTGTGGAAAAGCAAAGTGTAGATTCTGCATTCTGGATAAGCTAAGAAAACACTAGGAGATTCCGAGTGAGGCATAACTGCGTAGAAAGTCAGGAAATGGGAAATATATGCTGTGCGAAAATGAAGGCCTAGCGAGGGATGAGTGGTGGGATGGCTCTGTGCTGGAGCAGACGGCAGGGACGACGCTTAGCGGATGGGTTCTGGTGCGAGCTCAGACTGCTAACGTGTCAGCCCTGACTCACTGTGGCTGGAGCCCCAGAACAGCAGCTGGTCCTCGCGATGACCACGTCCTCCTCCTTCCCCACCCCAGCCCTGAGTACAGCTGCCTTCTGCCTTTCCCTGCTGTCCACAAGGGAGCCCTCAATAGCTCCTTGTGCGTCCCCGAACCCGCCCCTCCAACTCCGCCCCTAGCAAAAGTTCACGAGGTCTCGTCCCTCCTTGTCTCAGGGCGGAGGACCCCCATCTCCCTGTGGGCTTCCCCACAGCCTCAGAGTTCATAAAGTTCCCCCACGCCCCTGTTTCTTCTACTCCTGCTTCCCTGCCATGATAGAAAGACCCAACACAAAGCAAGTGACAAGAAAGAGCCACGGGACCCCACGCAAAGACCACCCAAATGTCCACCAGAGGAACAGATGGACAGAATGTGACATACACGCCTGGAGGACTACTAGTCTCCCTTTAAGAAGAAAGGCGATTCTGACACAGGAGCGAGCACGCACCAGGATGGGCGCGCCCTTCCCTGTCGCTTGCTGCTTTGCTGCTGCCTTCCTGGCTTCTGCCTGCTGTGCCGTGGACCCTTTCTCCGCTGAGATGCCCTTCTGCCGTGCCACCCCGCCTTGGAGCCCACTGACTAAGGACTGAAACCTGTGCACACGGTGAGCCAAAGACACCTTTTACTCCTTAAAAAAAAAAAAAAAGAAAGAAAAAAATGGTGGAGCAGCAGGGTTTGCATGGCTTCAAGCGTAGGATGTGGAGGAGGTGCTCCCGGGGCGGGGCCAAGGGAGGAACTTCCGGTAGCAGTGAAGCACGTGATGTGGAGATGATTACAGTGAGGGTCTCACAGCAGTGGGAAGGTACTGAGGGCCATGAATTGTACCCTCATAATGGATGAGTGGCAAATTTTGTTCACATATATGTGTACAAGTGCTCTGTTTAATGCTTTGTATCCAAGTAGTACATGATATATATATATACGTAATATATATAGGTGAAATTCACGGAGTGCATGCAATGTTTCTGCACTTTGCATTTTGATTTTGCTGCAAACCTGCAACTACTCTACTCTTAAATAGAAAGACAGTGTCTCTAAACTTGAGGTTGCTGTTGCTGAAAAAAAAAAAAAAAAAAAAAAAAAAAGCATGCAACCAAGAGCCCCAGAGAACAGAGGTGCATCGGCTGAAGCCCAGATACAGCGGTTCTCAACCTGTAGGTCACGACCCGGGAGGGGGGTCAAACGACCAAAACACAGAGGCCACCTAAAGCCATCAGAAAATACATATTTAAACCCATGCTATGCCATGGTGAAATGTTATTTACTGGAATTAGTAATAAATATTTCTCAACATATAATTAAATATTGTTTTTGTACTGCACCGTGAGGAACTGTACTGCGGGGTTGCAGCATTAGAAAGGTTGAGAACCACTGAAATATATTATAGGACCATCCGCTGGGCAAAACAATGAGCAAAGGAAAGTAATCCGGTTTCTTGCCCTTGTGGGAGGAGACAGAGCAGATCCTGGTGGGAAAACGGGGAGTCGGCTGGTGGCCTGCGACCAACGGACCAGGCCTGCTCCTGGGAGCGGCCACGCTGGGGCCTGCTGCAGTCCCTGCGGGGGGGAGGGAGTGGAGCAGCGCCTCTGGCTGGCACACTGTATCCAGCAACCCTCACTTCTCACCCCCCAACCTAACCCAGATCCCTTCCCTTCTCCCAACCCCTCCCCTTGCAGTCAGCAGGTCCCTTGACCCTGACTCAGTAGCGCCGTGTGCCAGTCTCCACCCATAGAGAATTATCATCATCATCATCATCATCATCGTCTTTTTAAGGCAGGGTCTCAGTTCAGGCTGGCCTTGAGCTCACTTTGTATCGCAGGCTGGTCTCGAATTCACACCAATCCTCCTGTCTCAGCCTCCCAAATGCTGGGACTACAGCCGTGCACCACCACGATGCCTGACCACAGGGAATTTTAGGAACCACCATTTTGTTACTGATCTTTGTGACCTCAGCCTCAGACTTAAAAATCCAGTAAATCTGTTCATGTGTATTTCCTCCATGTTAACCACAATAGTGGGACTGGGGAGATAGCTCAGGGGCACAAGTGCCTGCCTTATAGGTGCAAGGTCATGAGTTTGATCCCTGGTTACACACACACACACACACAAATATATATATATATATATATATATATATATATATATATATTTATATTTATATTTTTTCCAGAACTAGGGATTGAACTCTGGCCCTTGTACTTACCAGGCAAGCACATATTCCACTGAGCTATCTCTCCAGCCCTGTATATAGTACATTAATAATATATTTATATATAGTACTATATAGTTTTTTAAATGTTAACCTAAGCAATATAATCTCCATCACTTGAACATAATTGTTTGCTTCCCCTCTCTGATAGTTTTTATTTCTTAGTAAATGATTTAAAATTTAGAAAGGTAATAACAGAACACTAATCATTTTATTATTAAAGAAAACCACGCAATTTCCTTTTTGTCTAGGTTGACAAATCATTCCAGAACTCTCCACCATATGAGTAAGAAGAAAATGCATTAGTGAATACAGACATAAAGCATAATTAAACCTTGCTTAACTGGAGCATTTTAAATGAATTACTTCACTAAATTGAGTCTTTGGGTTAAGCAGCAAAACTTTTCTGTTGCAATGGTTGCTATTAAATAACTTCCATAAATGTTTTAGCTACCTTAAATTCCTTTTGGAATTAGGCGGTATACATGTGAAATAGAATTAAAATGTTTCTGCCAAAGTAGGGATTATGGGAAATTTTAATAGTTGAGAATTATAGAAAATGGTAGGTAGCTTTTATATCTTTGAGCTTCCTCCTCTGGCTTTATCAGGTGTGATCAGACAGTACAGTGATGGTTTAAACTTTTAAAAAACAATTCTAATAAACATCACATTGATTGTGATTAAGTACCCTCAAAATACTCACTCTGGTTGGAGCACACTTCTCCCATGATTCCTGGTGCTTTCTGAAGCGGCTCCGGAAGTCCTTGCTCTCGAGCATCTTGAGCTGCATTGCTGTGGCTGCTTTGATGTCCTGAGCTAATGTCTGTGGTCACTTAGACTTTGGGAAGAGCCAGAACTTGCACAGTGCAAGAGCCAATGAGGAAGGTGGAAAAGGCCACGCGGCAGTTCTCATGAGCCAGGCTTTCTGCGATGTGGCCCTTGATGACCGCATTCCTGTGTTCATTTGTGATTACACCTCATAAAGACTCTCAAGGAAGAGGACTTCAGAACTACTTCCTGAGTTCCTGTAACAATGGTGGGATAGGGCCGACCAGATAGCTTAGGCAGAGTGTAACAATTCAGGCTCTGCCCCCAAGGTGCACTGTGACATCCCCTGAGACTGGGAGTGATGACACATGGCTGTAATCCCAGCACTCGGGAGGCTGAAAACAGGAGGATCACTATGAGTCCATCTATGTAGTGAGACCCTGTCGACTCTGTACGACATACATTAAAGATAAAGAACGGTGGGATACGCGTTCTCAGAGGAAGGGAGAATGTTTCCAACAACACTAATGCCAGTGTGTCTTTATTGATTTTTACATTAGTCATCACCTACTGTATTTCACTCACTCCTTGTATTAAGCAGCTCTGGACCTGTGGAGCCCAATACCATCTAGGAGAGCAAGTCAGTGGAACACAGGGAATCTCACAGTGCAGCGAGGCCTCCACGCCCTTGTCTCTAACTAGAGGCTCTTTGTGCAGAGCCCAGCTGGGATCCCTCCCTCAGGCACACCTGGCCAGGGCCAGCTGGCAGTCTTGTTCATGGCCCTGTATTTTTCTCTCACCCTGTGTCATGTGCTAGCTGGGGCTTTTAATTCCTCCAAAGGGGTTTTGAATAGAGAGTGCTGAAGTCAACAACTTTTTAGAAATTCCCATCGAAGAGACTTTTGGGGTGGCCTGGAAAGGCAAGGAAGTACTTCTAAGAGGCTCTGTGGAATGTCGGGCATTTCTACACCTTGGGAAGGGGCCCTGGGTCTCTGAAAGTTGCTCAGAGGAGGAGAGGGTCTGCCAGAGGTATAGCTGCGTACTGCTGGGAGGAGAAACTGTAGGTGAGGGACTCGGCCCTGGCTCACGTGCCAGGACCTCTTCCCTGATGAGAGCCACTCCTGAGTGGCATGCAACTACGTACACAGGGACACTCCACATGGTGCAAAACCTGAATTCGGTCTAATGACAGGAGACTTTTTAATGTCCCTTGGTGCCACCCCCAATCCCAAAACCTTTGCACAATTTAGAATATGAGTGTACAAGTCAGGAAGAGGAGCCAGTGGGTGTGCAGAGGAAGGCGGGCATTTGGGAGGCAGAGTTGAACGGAGACTGTGGCAATGGGGCGCACCGCATATTTGGGCCAAGAGTGCTGTCATGAAGGCCATGAAACTCAGTGGGTTCCAGCTGTGTGGCTGCTTGTATTCACCACTGAGGGCTCTAGATACATGCTCGGAGCCTGGAAGGCGCACAGTAAACCAGAGATACAGAAAGTCTGCGTTAAGATCTGCCATTGCCGGGCGTGGTGGTGTACACCTGTGATCCCAGCACTTGGGAGGCTGAGGCAGGAGGATGGTGTGAGTTCAGGACCAGCCTAGGCTACAAAAGTGAGCTCAAGGCCAGCCTCAACTGCATGAGATGCCATCTCAAAAAAAAAAAAAAAAAAAAAAAAGAAAAGATCTACCATTGACTAGCTCTAAATAAGAGACCTGTTCTTTTTTTTTTTTTTAATTTATTATCTCTAAAATGTTGACTTGCTCTTAACCACCCAGCAGAAAAGTTTAACCACGAGGCATAAATCATAAAGCTAGATTAGTATGCTGAGCTATAAAAGGCTTAAATCAACAGCTTGTGACATTGCCAGTTCTGCTAGTAATGCATTGTGATTGTGGAATACTGGACTATGTATACAACTACTTTCTCTTATTTTAATGAGAAGAAATTTTTCGTACCAACATTGATTAGAAAAATTACCATGTTTATATTCTGTGCTCTGTGTAACTACTATGAGGACAACAATATGCATTGTATCAATTATTGGGAATGTACTATTATCGTGTTTTTGAAAAAAATAATAAAGCATTGTTATTTCCAAAAATAAAAAGATTAAAAATTAAAAAGGAAGGACTAAATAAAATAAAATGTTGAAAAGAAGTTTTCTCTCACAAGGTTGTGGTAGGGATTAACTGAGAAAACAAATGATTATTAGTCAGACCGTGCAAGGCTTGTTCCTTCCTGTATGCTTTCTTTGATATCTTTGACTGTTTGTCTTGGCCCTGGCTCCCTTTGAAGGCTTCCCTATTGTAGCAAAGCACCTCAAATTTCTGAGCACTAAGTTGTCTTTTTCTGAGTTTTCTCAGAAACTGCAACTACTGCAGGCTGAGGTGTGAGATAGGGGCTCATGTCAAAGATGGCTGCCAACTATTATGGCTAGATGGCTCATCAGCGACACATGAAGTGACTCAACTGTGGCTGTCTCCAGCAGGGGCGCCGTCTACTGGTTGGTGACCAACTAAGCCACTGGTGTGAGCCTGTGGCACACGTGTTACAGCAGGCACACAGAGCCTCTCTGTCGACAGGCCAGTCAAGCTGTCCCAGTAGGCCAAGCTGCCCCAGCATCAGGGTTTAATTGGAGCACTGGCATTTTGTGATAAGTAACTATGTCTGGGGTTGAAACTTGGGTACTCGGCCTCTCAAAGTTCTGCCATCTCTGAACTAAGTCAATCAGGTCTTCTGACTTGGGGATTTGTGTGTGTGTGTGTGTGTGTGTGTGTGTGTGTGTGTGTGTGTGTGTGTGTTTGAAACAGAGTCTATGCAGTTCAGGCTGGCCTTGAGCTCACTTTTGTAGCCCAGGCTGGTCTCAAACTCACACCGAACCTCCTGCCTCAGCCTCCCAAGTGCTGGGATTACAGGCGTGAGCCACCACGCCCGGCCTGACTTGAGGATTTTACACACAAGTACTAGAGTAGACCATTAGTAACGGGAACAGAAGTTTACCCTCTCATTTACTGAATACTTATGGAGCTTATATAGCAAAACGTTGGTCTGTGAGCGTAATTCATCCCAGAAGCCTGCTTGTAACCCAAGTTATTTGTGTATCATAACAAATTGCCCTATAAGAGATGATAGAAACTCCCATGGATTGTTCTATGACCAAAACAAATTCATGTAAAAATAAATACAGTGCTGTAATATAATACAAAATAACACAGCAAAATAACAAAATTAATGCATGCTTACCTTTGAAAACTTTCATGGCTGATGTAGGGGAAGCGGGAGCGAGGAGGGTTATTATGAAGGATGATCTTCATTATCACTAATGGAATTGCTGCTGCCTGCTGGCTCCGTGGAATCTTTTTCTTTTCATGAAACTTCAGCAAGGAGTCCATCTAATGGCGCTTGCTCTGGCTTTCTTCTGAGGATACTGTGGAAATGTGGTGCTGCAGTGCTGTTAGGTGGATTTGTCACTTGCACTGCGCCAGGCTTCTTCAGGCGATGGTTTTCCACAAAATTTTGAACTTTCTGTATTCCTCTAACCTCACTGTGAGTGAGGGATTCCTCTCTTTTCTCCTCTGCAGACGAGCTCTTGCCTGTAACCCCTTGATGTTCAAAAGCACCACACGCTACGCGGACCACAATATCGTGCTTGTTTACCAAGTTAAAATTCATCAAGACTGTTTTCTCGTCAGGGAAGACGCTCTCAGAACAGGTTACTTGCAATCCAACATTTTACGCAGCATTTATAGAGTGTGTTCCAAATGCTCTTTTCCATGATGATAGATACCCAATGAACAAAACAAATCAAGTTTTTGTCCTACTAGTACTCTCCTGGTGTATAAGGCGAACAGTACTGTTGTGGTTTAAAAACATGTTCCCCTTAAGCCTTATATTCAGAGGTAGGGTGTCATGAGGACAATTCCACCAAGGGGACCCCAATGCTGCTCAGGGGATTTGTGCATTTGTGAGTTTGTAGCTGACTGCTGGAGAGGCCCGGAGAGGTGGGTCACTGGAGGGAGACCTGAGGAGACCTTGTCCACAGCCCCCACTTCTCTGCCACTATCAGCCACTGCACTGGGCGAGCACTCCTCCACTGTGCTGTTGTGCCCTGCCATTTCTGTCTTGGGCCCTGCTGACCATGAACTGCACCCGCTGAAATGGAGACACAAAATAAATCTCGCCCCTTCAAATTGTTCCAGCAAGGGGAAAGTTGGCTAGTGTGAGCTAAATGCAATGCTGCATTTAATTGATTTGGAGACATGTGGTGTTTTCATATTTTCATATGTCAGAAAAAGAAAACGCACCTGATAGTCACTGGTGTTCTACCCACGCTGGTTCAGACTTCATCATAGAGTTAATTTCCTATAGGGACTTGCTCATACCTGTTTATGACCATAAACACAGACTGCAGTACTTGTTGATACCAGAGCTGTAGAGTTTAAGGCTGTTTAAAAGATGATATGACTATATGGGTGATAAAGGAAAGCTACTACGCAGGGCTAGCCAGGCTCAGGACTAGAGCAATGGGACATCAGTTTGATAGTAGAAAAGGGGGTGCCATCATTTGAAGAATAGCCACAAACTTATATTTCTTACCTTATGGGTCCTTAGAAAGATGGATGACCGCAAGTAGATGACGCGATGTTACATTTTATTTGTGAGATGCTATATGGCAACACATTGATATGGACAGCTAGTTTTTAATTTATTAAGCTTCTCAGTACATTTTAGATACATAAAATGAGCATATTCACCACAGAAAGAGAACCTGGAAGAGTAATTAAAATCTACAGAGCACAACAAATACTGTGGAAAGGAAAGAAACGGCTCAGTGGGAAGGAAAAACTGGGAGAAGGAAAAGGACAAATGAAAGAAGGGAAAAAATATATATATATTATACACATATATATTATACACACACATTATATATATATATATATATGTATATATATAGAATAGTTTTGATAATTGTATTGTCAATTTCTGCTTCTCTCTCTTTTTTTTTTTTTTACTAATTTTAATAAAAAAAGAAAGAGCAGTGAGAGACCAGCAAGATGGCTCAGCAGTTTAAAGTGCCTGCTTAGGCAACCACAGGGACTGCGGTTCGATCCTGGGCACCACATGCTGCACCAGCCTCACCCCCAGGGCAGGCTGAGCTAGACATAATATTGAAAAGAATTGTTCCTGTACATGATATATATTGATTTTTCTTATTTTCCCATTCTCCTTCCCTCCCTCCAACCTCTCCCCCACTCCATGTTTACAAACATTTTGTCCCTATTTTTTGCTGCTTTGCTTCTTGTTTTTTTCTTTTTCCCGCTTCTCTTTTCTCCTTCACCTTCCCTGATTCCCCTTCTCATTTGAATGTTTTCTTCTTATCTCACAGTGTCTAGTCTACATTTTGGTCTTTATACTTTCAAAATGTCTTTCATCATGCACTGAACTAAAATAAAAATGGATCAAAGACCTAAATATTAAAACAGAAACATTAAATCTTCTGGAATATGGAATAGATAGAACTCTTAGAGCATAGGTGTAGGCACAGACTTTATGGACAAAACCTCAGCTGTGCAGCAAGTACTACAAAGAATCAGTGACAGGAACCTCATCATATTAAAAAGCTCCTGCACAGAAACAAACAATAAATAAACCACCAACAGAGTGAAGAGAAATGCCATAGAGTGAGAAATAAACTCATCAGCTGTTCCTCAGACAAAGGACTAACATAGAGAATATACTAAAACTAAAAAAAAAAAAAATTTATACAGGGCCAGAGAGATAGCTCAGTAGAATAACTACTTGCCTGGCAAGTGCAAGGTCTTGAGTTCAAACCCGGGTACCACGAAAAAAAAAAACAAAAAAACAAAAAACCGCCCTGGTTTAATGACCCGTTCAAAAATGGACATCTAAATAGAATAGACACTTCTCAGCTGAAGAAGTGCAAATGGCAAATAAATGTATGAAAAAATGTTCAACATCATCGCTGGTCATTTCAGAAGTGCAAATTAAAATAATGCTGAGATTCCATCACACTCTGAAAAGAAAAGCTATTATCAAGAACATAGCTAAGAACACATGCTGTTGGAGCTCTGGGGCAAGGAGCTCTGCGGCGTTGTTGCTGAGCGTGCAGACTGCGCAAGCATGGCGGAGAGGAGTGTGGAATTCCATTGCAGAAGAAGGACCAGAGGCCTGTTTGATCCAGCTACCCCAGAGGTTCCACTGGGCCCAGTATCTTCCCCAAAAGAATTAAAAGCATCATTCCACAGTGAGACATGTTCACCTATGTTTATAGCAGCACAGTACTATAATAACTAAATTTTGGAAACAGCCCAAATGCTCATCAATCAATGAATAAAGAAGATGTGGGGTTTTTGTACAAGGGAATATTATTCAGCCATGAGGAAGGATAATCTCAAGACATTTCTAGGTAATGGAGGCACCTTGAGACCACACTATTCAATGACACACTGACAACTATCAGTTGAAGAGTGAATCAGAAGACTAAACTCTAAATGTAGAAATGTTTTCTAGGTAACTTCATTGACTTATTTATAGCTTCCTCCTTGTGTGTCAAGGATATAGATGGCACACTCCCATAATCTCAGCACTCTAGGAAGCTGGGGACAAAAGATCATAAAGTCCAGCTTTTGCTGAACAACTTAGTGGAACCCTGTCTCAAAATTTAAAAGCCAGAAAGGCTGGGGACACTGTCGAGTGGTGGAGCACCTGGCAGATCAATTCCTAGTACCTCAGTTCAATTCCCAGTAACACAGGGAAAAGAAACTCATGTCTAGAGAAGTCTAGAAGCATGATTTCCGGGGCTGAGGAGATAGCTCCATGGTCTCAGCACCTGCCTGGCAAGTGCAAAGACCCAGGCTCGATCCCTGATACCACATGCCGTGCAAGTTCCAGGCACCAAGGGAGCCACTGAAACTGGCTATGGTGGCACAAACCTGGAATCCCAGCACTGGGGAGGCTGAGACAGGAGGATCACTGTAAGTGCAAGCTGTGTAGCAAGACCCTGTATGAAACAAGGAAATACAAATATTTTTAAAAGAATGATTTTTATGTGCATAAAATCAAAATTACAGATGACACAACGCTGTCAGTTTTGTCAGCCTTTGTCTTTCCTGATTATTGCCTGGAATGGCAGCACGTGTCTCAACTGAGCACCTATCAGAGCTGACAAAATGCAGCTTCTAGATGATGTCAATACTAAGTGCCCTGAAGAAAAATAAAACAGGTTAGAGGAGCAAGCAGTGAACAGATGGGGCTATTCATGGGTGTATTGTTCAAGGGAGGCCTTTCCTCTCAAGAAGGCCAGGAGCAGAGCCTGCATGCAGTAGCGAGAGGGTGGTGGCAGACTTCCGGGGTAGGGGCTTATCTATGTGGGAGGAGCTAGGAAGGCAGAACTTCTGCAGAGGGAGCCTCTGGGGAGCTCTAGGGCAACAGCAGTTCCTGCAGCTGGACCATGTGCAGCCAGTTAGGGGGATGTCACAGTGACTCTTCTCTCATGATTGGGACAAATACCTGACACCCAAAATGAATGAAGGGAAGGTTTATTGAGCTCACAGTTATTATGGAGGTTTCAGTCCATATTTAGTTGGCTCCAAGGCAGAGCGGCACATGACAGAGAGCAGCAGTTCCTGGTGGCAGAACAGCAACAATGGCAACAGGCCAACAATAGTAAGAGAGAAGTCTGTCTGTCTGTCTTTCTTATATTACACTCAGGCTCTCTGCCTCAAGCTCTCCATCTCAGGCCACACCCATAATCCCAGCAGTACTCAGAACCACAATCCCATTCTTGGATTACCCACAATCCCAGTGGCTCATGAGTTAATCTCAAACTCTAGAAGTCCCTGCCCCATAACTACATGAGGCTTTTGTGCGCAGTAAGAAGGACCCAGAAGCCCCTGGTACTCTTCACATGATGACACAAAGCCATCGAGGGTTTTTTCTTTTTTCTTTTCTTTTTTTCTTTTTTTTTTTTTTTGTCTTTTTGAGACAGGGTCTTACTATGCAGCTCAGGCTGGCCTTGAGCTCATTTTTGTAGCCCAAGCTGGTCTCAAACTCACACTGCTCCTCCTGCTTCAGTCTTCAAAGTGCTGGAATTATAGGCATGCGCCACCACGCCCGGCTCCATCGAGGGGTTTTTCAATGCTGAATGCCCCACAAAGGATGACGCAGCAGGCTACTTGGTAATCCACAGAAAGCATAGCGGTTGCTTGCACAAGCAGATTAGTGGTGGAGGTGGGGACTGGCGTCTGAATGTATGTTGGGGGTAGCAGTCATAAGAGTCACACTGACGAGTTGGAGACAGTGATAAGAAAAAAACAAAGACTCCAGGATGCTACCAAGGCTGCAAACTTTACTTGATGTCCTCACAGAAACCAGCTGTGGGATTAAGGGAAGGGGACTTAAAGAGGGAGGTAGCCAGGGAACTGGAGAAAGTCAGGTGGACTGGGAGGCCAAAGATCCCAGCCAAGTGATGCTGGAAAGTCAAGATGTCACCTGATCGATGGCCACCAGGGTAAGTGACATGAAGGTCACCAGCACTGCCAATAGGCAAATGCACAAGTGGAGGATCGCAGGCACAAGAGCAAATGGAAGGTAGAAAAGATGAGACTGGGGAAGGAATGTAGGTCACTGTTTTCTGAGAGAAAGAGGTCAGATACTGAAGGGAAATGGACAGTCAGCAGGTTTTCCTTTTTTTTTTTTTTAATTATCAGAATGGATACAGCATTTAGTTGTGGTTGGTGGTGATGGAGAAGATTCTGGTGAAAAAAACAAATTTAAAAGAATGACATCTGAGAATGACAAAAAAGAGGTGGGACCCCACAACTGGTGGGGCATTTGTGTGGGAGCCTCGGAAAGTGAATGATCTTGGAGCAGCCTCCGAGGAGATTGGAAGACGGCCTTCCTGGGCCCTTGTGACTGCCCATCTACAAATGGAGGCAGTGATTCATCTTATCAACCGTCTTTCTATGGGCCTCATTATGATGAGCATCTTTAGAAGGTGGAGATGTTATCTCCTCTGGAGGACAGGGGCAAGATTGCTGAGAGGCCATCATAAAACATATGGTCCGTTGTCTCTGGACTCATCTCCCGAACGTGACCTGTGATGCTGATACAGGAGCTCAAGTGGGCTCAACTTGGAAGAATACAGGAGTAGTATACATGATGGTGCTTATGTTGTTTCCTGAGCAAAAAAGAAAAAGAAAATGTGTTGTCTCTGACCCCAGAGTCTTGTGTTTTCTGTTGGCTTTTGTGAAACTGGTACAGTAACTTCAGTTTGTAAGCATGAAGTCACCGATAGCCATTGACACAACACTGTCAGCTTCTAGGTGGCATTTATACACAAATGTAGAGAGCCAGCGGTCTCTCTAATCGCTCCTCTTTTCCCTAGCCACTTCTAGCATAGGTGTGACTTTTGGAGGTGGCTGGATCACTGGGTATGGTGCTGGGATCGGAGTTGTGACGCTGGGGTTAATTCAGAGTGATACTGTGACTCTAGGATCAGTGGTGTGAGTACTACCTTCTCTTAGCGGTAAAATGTGAGAGACAGAAGGAGGGTCCCTGTCGTTGCTTGCTGCTGCTGCTCCGTTGCCCCGTTGCTGCTTGGCTGCCTCCTCCCCACCACGGTCTGCTTTTCCTCTGTGACGTCCTCTGCCTTGGAGCCAGACAGCCGTGGACTGAAATCTCTACCGACTGTGAGGTGAAATAAGCCTTTCCTCCTTATCTCTGGGTGTGGGGTACTTTGTTTTAGCCACAAGAGAAGTCACTAGCGCGCTGGTGTAGGTAGGTAATAGGAAATCAGTCTGTTTTGTGTGCCACTGTGGGAGAAACTGTTCTATACATCTTTCGATTACCTTATGAAAAAAGGCCAGTTTCTGGAACAGAATGCACGGTTGGCCTGGCTTGGGCCACGTGCCTGCCCTTTGGGTGGAACCCCAGGACTCACGGCTTTCCTACAACTAGAAGAACGGCGGGGAGCAGGGCAGCTTCCCTCCAACATCCCCACAATGGCGGTGGATTTATGGACAACAGGGCAGGTTCTCGTGGTGGAAAACTAACTGCCGTCTTCTAACACCGGCACAATCCGACCTCTGGGCCAAGCCTGGCTCACCACGCATTTAGGAATGATCTAAAAGCTAAAAATGATTTCCATACTTTAAAGTGGTTAGAAAAAAAAATGGTATTTTACAACTTGTGAAAAATCCTGTCATGTGAAACTCAGGTCTTAGTGTTCTGAAGTATGGCCCCATCGGGACCCAGGCACGGTTGCTTGAGCACTGTGGGTGGCTGCGTGTGTCTGCATTACAACACAGCATGTCATGAAGCAGAGCGGAGGAGACCGGAGGGGCCCGCTGCCTGGAACGTCCGCAGTGGGGCCTTTATAGAGCGTTTTCTATGCTTCTCTGCCTCTGTCCCGGATGCTTTCTCCTCGACGTGCGGCCTGCAGGCCCCTGCGCAGAGCGTGACCCCACTCCAGGTCTGCGCAGTCTCTGCTGGTGCAAGGTCGCCAGGTGACACGTTTGCCAGTGTGAGTTGGAGAAGCGCGCGGCCTTGGAGAAGGGGACTCCAGGGACTCCAGGGCCCGCACAAGCCCAGTCGGTTTTTGTGTTGGGTAAGCGTCTATGGACAGAGAACATGTGTGAGAAACTGTGCCTGACTGTCGTCATTTATGAGGTGCTTCCCATGTCCACAGGTCCCTGGGACGTTAAATCTGCCTTAGATAGGAGAGGTTCATTAGAAGAGCGTGACAGAAGGAAGAAAAGAGGGACAGGGGGTCGAAAGCACGCTACTTAAGATCCAGTGGAGACAACATCACACAATACAACAGCCACTGCTGAATTTCTGTTACTTTGTTTAGTGAATTTTTGTATCCTTTCTAATTTTCTATTTATTTATTTATTTATTTATTTTACTTTTACCTTTTTTTTTTTTTTTTTTTTTTTTTTTTTTTTTTTTTTTTTTTTTTTTTTTTTTTTTTTTTTTTTTTTTTTTTTTTTTTTTTTTTTTTTTTTTTTTTTTTTTTTTTTTTTTTTTTTTTTTTTTTTTTTTTTTTTTTTTTTTT
>PVJA010006763.1:0-19304 GCA_004027025.1 Myocastor coypus
TAAATAAATAAATAAATAAATAAATAAATAAATAAATAAATAAATTTACCGCCTGGCGTGGTGGCTCATGCCTGTAATCCCAGCACTTGGGAGGCTGAGGCAGGAGGATCGTTGTGAGTTCGAGACCAGCCTGGGCTACAAAAGTGAGCTCAAAGCCAGCCTGAACTGCACAGTGAGACCCTGTCTCAAAAAGCAAAAAAAAAAAAAAAAAAAAAAAAAGAATTTAAAGGGGACTTACAGGTTGGCTTAGTGGTTTAAGCACCTGATTGGGAATCCCAGTCAGGCACAGGGGATGGTGATTTGATTTCCAGAGCCACCCTTAAAGCAGCCTGAGCCAGCCAAAAACAATCAAACAAACAAACAAACAAACAAATGCCCTTCTTAAAATAAAAAGAAGGTACATCTTAATTAATACCAAGAGGTAGCCAATCAGCAAATGTACAATGGTTTTAGTATTACAGGTTGTCAGAGCCCCTTCCTGGTTTAGGCCTCGGCCCAAAAGTCTAAATTTACAATCCCAAAAATTCGTTACTGGAATTCTACCAAGTGAATTCCAATCTACCACTTCCATCATAACCCTTGGCGACAACAAAGACATGAAGACATTTATATACAATTAACAGGGAGCCAAGGGGCCCTACGTCCAACCATGAAAAGTCATGGACTTTATCTGGAGGCTCGATCCCAGCTGCCACCGGGGAGCACTGGCTCTTCATCCTGTTAGCAGGGAAACATGTGTGCTATCTTCCAAAATTACCACCAGGGACTCGGCTAGACCAATACACACTGCTTAAGGCCAATTGTAAGGATAATGAGATGTCCTAGCCAGCTCTGTACATTGCAATACAACCGAATAGGGTTAGGCTCAGTCAAAATGGAGACAGGTCGTCCCCCACAACAGGTGTTGTCAAGAAAGACAAAAGCAAACTGGGGAGACCAAGTGCCCTGAGGAGAGCTGATGCTGTCGTATTAGGGAATTTTTTTTTTTAATGTATTTGGTTGTTACAGCATCTCACCACACAGTTTGTACTCATTCATCCTCCTGTTTTCAGCCTGCCCAGCGCTAGGATTGCACAGGTGCGCCACTACCTCTGAACTCTAGCTGGCACGCCCTGCCCTGGGGTTGGGGATGGCACAGCATGTGGTACTGTGGATCAAAACGTGGCCCCTGCGCTTCCCTAAGATTGCTAAAAGTAGGTGCTTTAGTGTTCTGAGCTATCTCGCTGGCCTATGTAAACCTTATTGATAAGGTGATTTTCCATTAAGAATTGAAGCAATGGCTGGGCCAGGGAGATAGCTCAGTAGAATAAGTGCCTGCCTGGCCAGTGGGAAGTCTTGAGTTCAATTCCCTGTACTGTTAAATAATTAATTAATCAATTAATCAATTAGTTAATTAATTAATTAAAAAATAGAAGCAAGTGTAGCATGACCGCCAGGAGAAATGAACATCAAAGGTGAAACTCAGAGGTGTGAAAGCTCAGACAGCCTCTGGGTTCCTACAGAAGTCCTGCTGGAACAGACTGAGCAGGGAGCCTGGGAAAAACAAAGGCGTCATCTACAAGTGCGCTCATCGGGCAAAGGTTTTATAACTCTAACGAACAAATTAAAAGACAGGCTTCAGATGCTAGCTATTCTGAATTGTCTTGCTTTGTAGAGTTTATGAGGCTTTGGGACAAAGACAACATCCTGAACGTTTCCATTGGCATTCATTTCTGATGATATAATGTGAGACATTTGATTTGTATTTTTATTGTAATTTTAATGACATTTGTAGGTTAATAGGCAGTGTTAAGAACTAGTACAGAGAAATCTCTTGTCCATTTTCATTTTCCTCAATAATAACATTTATGAGGCTAAAGCAGAATATCTCAACTAAGATTTTGACATTTATGCAATCTGCTGCTCTTATGATTTCCCCCTTTTTAGATGGAATCGTGTGGTAAGTTCAGTGCAATGATATGGTATGTGTAGGTTAGTGTATATACCGGCAATGCGTGGGTAGAGTTGGAACCATTTCTTGTTACCCTCTTAACATTATATTACCTCTCTCCCTACTCCTCATCTGTTCCTAAACCCTTTGCCCACTGATATCATTTTTGTCTGTAAAATATATATAAATGAACTCACATAACATGTGACTTTTTGCTTTTGGCTTTTTTTCTTCACTTAATGTAATTTCCTGGAAATTCATGTTGCTTTCATCAGTTGTTCGCCTTTTTTACTCTAGGCTGTGTGCTATGGCTTATTTACCTGGTGCACCATCCATGGGCCATCTGAGCTAGGGACTGTTATGATTAAAGCTGCTATGGACATTTGTGTCTTTATTTTTAGGAAAGCATAGGCTTGAATTTTTATAGGGCAAATGCTCAAGAATTCAAAGTTATTGGAGCCTGTTAGAGGGGTATGCCTATTTTCTGAGTTTTTTTAGACTGAGTGTACTGTTTTATATTCATTGTACATACATGAATGGTCTACTTTCTTTTTTTTTTTTTTGTCTTTTTGAGACAGGGTCTCGCTATGCAGTTGAGGCTGGCCTTGAGCTCACTTTTGTAGCCCAGGCTGGTCTCGAACTCACACTGATCCTCCTGCCTCAGCCTCCCGAGTGCTGGGATTACAGGCGTGAGCCACCACGCCCCGCTGGTCTACTTTCTTTATATGCTCAATAACACTGTATATATTATGGCCAGTTCAGCCTGCCCTGTGGGCGGGGCTGGCACAGCATGTGGTGCTGAGGATGGAGCTGCAGTCCCTGTGGTTGCCTAAGCTTGCCGAAGCAGGGGCTTTAGACTGCTGAGTCATCTCACCCAGCCCTTTTTAAATTTTTTTACTTTAGCCTATCTCATAAAACATTTTGCTATCTTCTTGTGACTTTATTTATTTTCCATTTATATATTTGGTACAGGGTTTCACTACACAGCTCAGACTTGTAGTGATCTTGTTTTGTAGTCACCAGCTTCCCCAGCCCTGGGATTATAGGCATGTGCCATCATATCCTGACTCAGTTGCTGACTCAGCACACCCTGGGGTGGGGCCAGCTTGGCATGCAGGGCAGGGTGGAACCCTGGTCACTGAGCTTGCCAAAGCAGGCGTTTAGTCCACTGAGCTATCTCTTCAGCCCTTTTAATTTGCATGTCCCTGATAGTGATACAGGAAGAAAAAACTGATCTGGGGTGGATGACCTACAATAGGGAACCTCTAAGTGATACAGGAAAAACTGAGTACGTGGGATGGAGAGTTTGTGTTCTCTAGAACCGAAGAATGAATTTTAGGAACAAGTGGAGGTAACGAGCAGAATATATTTATTGAGATAAAGAAAGCTCCTGTCCTAGAGAGACAGGAGAGGGTCCCAAGTGGATGGTCCCAGGAAGTTGCCTCTTCCAGGGACTTTTATAGGGGAAAGCCATGCGGTGGGGCAGGTCTAAGGTGGAAACCATGGAAACTCACTTAGGTGGGCATGAGGTGGGACAAAATTGTGGTCAAATGATGAGGTTACATGCACCATTGCTCAGGTAAAACTGATTAAAGCCAATACCAAATGGGGAAGGGAGTCACATAGCAAGCAGAGTTGAATAGGAAAAGGGTCTCTTCCTGCTGGGGGCTGGGTTACTGACTCATTTTGGCTCTTTTAAGGTGATTGATACTTATTTAGACTATCAATCCCTGATGGGCATTCCTAGGGAAGTATGTGGCTACATTTGCTTTTTCTTTTGTCTTGAGGTCTGGCCCACAGCAGGGGTGTCTGCCTCTTGCAAAACTGTAAAGTCACCTTGTCTTCCATCTTGTCTCCTTGGGGGCCTGGCCCTGTCAGACTGCCTATAATTTTTCTATCTAATTCAGCTACCTACAACAATAGCTGATATTGATCTTTCCATGACCTTATCTGCCTCTTCGTGAAAAGTCCACTCACTTCCTCATTTTCTAGTTGCTTTTTTGTATGTGTGTGTGATTAATGTCTTAAATGTTTTGTTGCTGCTTATTTGACTTTTTCTTTTTTTCTTTAAATTGTTAAGAATTACTGTGTCACAGAGCTGTAACAAGGTCCTCTTTGCCAGCTTTATCTTAGACCTAAGAGACTAGAGTTTTGTTCCAGAGGAACAAAATGGCTCCTTATACTGAGCCAACACACTGATGCTGTGAAATGCTTCACCTGGTTGTCTCTTGGGAAGAGGAAAGTCTGACACCAACGAGAGGAGAGTTCTCCCCAATTACCTGGCTTTGGTCAGGCTGTTAACGGCCTCAGGCTCCCTGATGTCAAAGTGACCCTTATTCCCTCTGGGAAGGACGAAGCCCCCTGTGCTGCAGTCTCTTGCTAGGAGTCACAGAACATGGGCTTTAAAACAATCTACTGAGTGTGGGAACCCAGGTGCCCTGCCAAGATATCCTGAGATATCTTTCAGACTGGTGACCTCAGACCAGCCCACCTTCACACTTTTTAATTTCTATTATCTCCTATTAGTTTCAGATTTTTTAGCTGTACTTAGAGAGGCGCAGATAAGAATAGGTCCACATCATATCACCTGCACCCAAAGTGTCCTTTTTTTTTTAAAGAAGTACAAAAGGACAAAAGTCAGCAATATAGATTCATGAAACAGTGAAGATCTATACAGGCCATTTCTGCGCATCTATGTGGCACACATTGTTCCCTAGAACTAACGTCTTGTGTAACAATAGTACAACATGAAAGCCAGGAAATTGGCTGTGGCCTGCACATAGGCTGTATACAGATATTACCAGTTGGGCATACATTCATCTGTGTGTTTGTGTGTGTGTGTACACACATACAATTCTGTGTGATTTTATCTCATGTAGCTTCATGAAACCTCTTCAAAGATAAAGATACTGAATCTTATCATCATCGTCACGATATTTTCATTCTACCCTTTATGCAACACTTCTCCATTACTAACTTTTGGCAACCATCAATCCATCTTTGTAATTATGTCCTTTCAGAAATGTTATATAAACAGAACAGTACCAAATATAGATTTTTGAGATTGGCCTGTTTTACTCTGCACAATTCCTTTGAAGCTCATCCAAGTGATTGTATAAATCAATAGTGTGTTCCTTTTCATATGATTATTAGCACATTTTGCCTAACCATTCATCCATTAGAAGGTAATTGGATAGTTTCCTGGCTTTGGCTATTAAAACAAAAGTTGAAAATATTTTAGCACTGATTTCATCAAGAAAATAAGTTTCATATAACTGCAATCTATACCCAAGTGTCTAATAGTGAGGCTGTATGGTAAACTCATGGTTAATGTAAAATGAATTGTGCAACTATCTTCCACAATTGCTGGACAATGTCATACTCTCACCAGCAAAGTATGAAAGAAGTTTGTGGGCCAGGTTTCAGAGTTATTAATTTTCTCTGTTGCAGCCATTCTGGTAGATCATCTCAGCACAGTTTTAAGTGGTAGTTCTAAAATTTTTAATGATATTAAATATTTTATGAGTTTACTGGCCAAGTCTGCATCCTATTCAAAAGTGTATCTTCCCACATTTGGTTCATTGTGTTTACTTTCCATGTTGTAACAAAATATCTGAAAATAATATGGGGGGAATATTCATATTGTCTCATAGCTTCATAAGTTTGAGTTTATAGCCCACTGGCTCCATTACTTTGGGCTTATGGCAAAGCAGAACATTGTGGAAGAATGGGGTGGAGCATAGCTGAGTAGGTGGTATAAGGCCCAAATTCTGCTTCCTCCTCCATCTGGCTGTGGTCTCCACCTGGGTTCCCACCCTACTGGATGGTGCCACCACATTCAGGGTTGGTCTTCTCATCAGTTTGTTGTATGGCATGGAGGTCATCGCTGGAAACACTCTCGCAGACACTCCCAAGCGTGCTTTATTAATTTCCTAGGTATTTCTCTACCAAAGTAACAATCAAAATTAATTGTCACTTTTTATTTCTTTTTGAAAGATTTTTGGCCTACAGTAGTTTTGGGTTCATATCAAGAGTGGTTATAGGCACAGGAATTTTTCCATTTATCACCTGCCTTCCACCTTATCAGCATCCTCTCCTAGAGAAACACTGCTACAGCTGGTGAGCCTTTGTTGCTCAGTACCTCACTCTCACTCATGGGGCCTAGTTTACATGAATATGTGCTCAAGGTGTTGTACAGGATCTATGGGCTTGGGACAATATAATGTCTTACATTCATGATTATAATTCTATACAGAGTAGTATCACTGCCTTCAGAATCTTCTATAAAATAAAAATAATTTTATTTTTTATTTTTTGGTGGTACCAGGGATCAAAGTCACTTGCCACGAAAGCAGTTATTCCACTGAGCTATCCCTCTGGCTCCAACCACTGATATTTTTAATGTCTCTACAGTTCTGTTTTTTCCACCAAGTCATGTAATTGGAATCATTAAGTAAGTACCCTATTCAGATTATTTTACTTAATAACACATATTTTAATTTCCTTTTCACTTTTTTATGGCTTGATAATTCACTCCTTTTAAATGTACAATAGTTTATTTACCCATTCACTTGCCAAAAGGATAAAGAACATCTTGGTTTTAAGAATTATGTAGACAGCTGTAATACTTATCTGTGTGCATGTTTTGTATGGACTGAAATTTTTAGGTCCTTTGTGTAAATAATGAATATGTATCATATCATAACAGTGTGTTTAACTTTGTAAGGAATTATAAAGCTTCTTTCCAAAGTAACTGCAATATTTTGCATTTCCACAACAATTAATGAAACTCCCTATTGGCCTGCACCTTCATTCATATTTAACATTATCTATGATCTAGATGTCAGCTATAAGAGCATAGTATTGTTTGATGTTTTCATTTGCATGGCTTGAGCTATTCATCTGGAATATATTTTAATATATTTGTCATCTGTGTATCTTCCTTGGTGAAATATCTATTAAGGTCTTAGGTTGGTTACCTTCTTATTGTTGACTATTAAGGGTACTTTGTGTATGCTAAGTAACAATTCTTTTTAGATTTTTTTTTTTTGCAAAAATTTTCTCTAGGTTTGTGCCTTATTTTCTCACTCTCCTGGCTGACTATTTTCTAGAAAGTTTTTTTTAATTGTGACAAAGAATAAATAAAATTAAATATACTATTCCACCTATTTTTCAATGCATGATTTAGTAGTTCTAATTATGTGAACACTGTTACGCAATAGATCTCTAGAAGCTTTCATCTTGCAGCATCACACTGTAATTCTGCGTATTCTTTTCTCCAGCTCTTTTCATGCTTTATTCCTGTGACTATTTATATAGAAAATTTAAAATTGGGTGGGCTTATCATGTTCAACATGATTTCATTATATATATATATATATATATATATATATTATATATATGGTTGATAAAATTCAGCTATGAATTAATTTTAATATATATTATTTTGTGTTAAGCACATTAGCATTTATTTTCTTAGTAATTTTTATCAATGTGTTGTGATTAACTATAATCATTTGTGTAAGAGATCTCTTGAACTCTTTTCTCTCTCTTTTTTTTTTAACTGTTTTCAGTACCGGGTCCACAGGGTCTCACTACACAGTTTAGACACATAGTGATTCTCCTGTTTTCAGCCTCCCAAGTGCTGGGATTACAGTTGTGCCCCACCAAGCCCAGTCTCAATTGCCATCTCAGCACACCCTGAGGGTGGGGCCCATATGGCATGGCACACCCGGATCGAATACTGCTGGGTCCCTATTCTGCCTAAACAGGTACTTTAATCTGCTGAGCTATCTAGCCGAACCTCTCATTTCTTTTATTAAATTAAAACTTTGAATCCTCTGGTCAACATCTCCTCAACTAACCCCTGTCTAACCTGTCCCTAGAAACAACCATTCTACTCTCTGCTGCTATGAGTTTAACTTTCTTATATTCCACACATATAAAAGATCATGCTCTGTTTATCATTCTGTTTCTCGTTTGTTTCATCAGGCACAATGCTGTTCAGACTGTCACCAATGACATTCTTCCTACCATAAGGCCTTGTACTCCAAGGTTTTCCACTGTATATGTACACCACATTTTTTCAGCCATTTGTCTGTTTTTACACTAGGATTGACTCCATATTTATATTTGTAATGCAGAAATGAATATGACAATGCAAATATCTTTGTAGGAAACATTTCATTTTCTTTAAATCAATGCTCAGTAGAAGAATATGTGGATCATGGATAAAGTTTTATTTTTGTTTTCAGAAAGTCATATATTTTCTATAATGGCTATACTAATTTAACATCATCATCAACTATTTGTAAGAGGTGTCTTTTCTATATCCTTACCAACACTGTATTTTTACTTTTTGATCATAGCCATTCTAGCAGGTATAGTTAATCTATTTTTTTTTTTTTTAATGTTTTAGGGAAGGGTCTACAGGGTATTCAGGATCTTACTACTAGATTGTACTTACAGTGATCTGCCTGTCTATAGCCTCTGAAGAGTTGAGATTACAGGAGTGCACCACTATACCCAGTCTAATATCCCGTATTTTTAATTTGCAGTTCCCAAAATACTAGTGACAGTGAACACCTTTTGTATTAGTAATTATGTCCTTTTTGATTTTATGTAAATTTTAAGATTTTTGAATATGTATGAAAAAGATCATTGAAATATTGGTAGAGATTGCATTGAATCTATAAATTACTTTATGTAGCATGAGTATTTCATCAATACCAAATTTTCCAACTCGGAAACATAAAATGTATTTCCAATTATTTCCTATGTTCTTTAGTTTGTTTCATCAACCACTTATAGTTTTTAATTAATCTCTTTGGTTAAATTTATTTCTATGTGTTTTTTTGCACCTACTATGAATAAGCCTTTTTATTTTATTTTATTATTTTTTTTTGTGGTACCAGGGATGAAACTCAGGACCTTGTACTTGCCAGGCAAGCACTTATTCCACTGAGCTATCTCCCCAACCCTATAAATAAGACCTTTTGCATTCTTAGATTTTATGTTAGTTTTGCTTGTGTAAATTATTGAATTTGTGTATTCTAATTTTTTGTGCATATTTAGTGTTCTCTATATAAGATTGCTTCATCTGGGAAGAGGAATAATTCAACTTTTCCTTTTCATTTGGATATATTTTATTTCTTTCTGTTACCTGATTGCTCTAGGTAAAACTTCTATTACTATAGTGAAGCAAAGTCACAAAATATGACGTCTATGTTTTTGTTTCTGTAATCAAAGGAAATTTTTCAAGTTCTGACAGTTGATACATTAGGTGCATATCTGTAATATTTGTGTATGAATTTTGTATGCTTTGTTACATTTTTATGTCTACTTTGTTGAAAATATTTATCATAAAAGGACACTGAGTTTATTAACTACTTTTTTCCTTTCATTTATTGAGATTATCATATACCTTTTGTCTTTTATTCTTTTCATGTGTTGTATCACATTCATACATTTGTATATGTTGAGCTATTCTTGCTTCCTGAGTGAATCTGATTCAATCAAAATGAGTGGTTCTGGTACTGTGTTATTAAGTGAAGTTTGCTAAATTTTTATGAAGGAATTTTGCATCTGGGTTCATGATAAGGTATTGGCCTATATTTTCCCTTTCTTGTAGTGTTTTGCTTGATTGCAGTATCCAAGTATCACTGTACTCAGAAAATGAATCTTAGCTCCTATTCAAATGTTTGAATTAGTTTGAGAGATGTTAACATCTGTTCTTTAAATATTTGGTAGAATTAAGCAGTGAAGCCATTAGGACATGGATTTTTCTTTGCTTTGAAATCTGTATATATTTAATCCTCTAATGTTTTTGGTCTTTTCAAATTGTTATTTCTTTATGGTTCAGGTGACATGTTCTAAGTATATAAAAATTCATTTAACCTTCTAGGTTATCCAGCTTATGGCAGGAAATGTACTAGTACTGACTTTTCCCTAGTTTTAGAGTAGTGTGACTCTTTTTCAGCTTCATTCTGCTGACCATATAGGTGCTTAGTACATAGGATTGTTACTTTATAGTTATTTGTGTGATTTTTTTTCTGCATTGCTGGATTTTGCATTCCTTTGGAAGGAAAGTAGTGTAATATTTAACTTTATATGCACAATGCTTAGCGCAGGGCTTAATTCAACATACGACTTTGGAATAAATACATCCAATCTGTGTTACTCAGAACGCTGCCTCTCTTGCCAATCCCATTCTTGTGAAAACTGGCTTCTTTGAATTCTTACAGTATTCTTCTTGTCCACGCTGTGCACTAAGTTCTTTGCAGTAGCACTGTTACTGTCATCTTTTGGAGGCAACAAACTTCCATTCAAATTATACCTCTGACATGGAAATCGGGTACTTACTCTGAATCCTCCATATTCTCTTAGTCTTAGAAGTCAACTTTCCAAGTACTGAGTTGTCAGTTTCTTCCCACCATGGTCAGTAGAATGTATCTCTTAAACCCTGAAATACTTTTTTAGTCTCACCTTAAACAATTATTTGAGAAGCCCACAAAAATGGAAGCTAAATTTGTAAATATGCAGCTATCAAAACAGAGAAAATTCTTGTGGCTAAACAAGTGGTAGTCAAATTTAAATCCAAGGGGCAGTGATAAAAAGGAAGAACTGTGTGGGGAGAGAGTGTGGTATATTGAAACTTTTCCTCTGTAGAGCAAGGGCTGTCCTGGTAGGAAGCTTGAAGAGAGGGTGCGTTTGTGCATGCTGTCTTTCATGTGATCACCCAGCAATGTTCGAATGTCACTGTTGATCATCCAAGGCTCCTTTGATGTTTGTCTTTGTCCCTAAACTCTTTCAGTCCCTTATCTGACATCACCCTTTAATGGGCTCTTTCCTGATGGTTCAGAAGATTCAAAAATGTTCTCTGATCCTCAATTGAGGCCCCAGACTCACTGAGGTGTACTGGACAATAGGATGAAAGTTTCATCCTGGAGCAGAGCAGAAAAGAGCTGAGATACTCATAAAAATTTATAATAAACTATTTCTTAAGCCTTACAAAGTAGTATAATTCTGCTTTCAGATGAAGAAAAATGAAAATACAGTATCTTTGACATCCAATTCTATTTACTTCTTTCATCTCAGAGCTTTTACCTATATTCTTTTCTTTTCGACTCATCTATTTATCTTTACTTACTTTTATTATTATTATTTTTTTTTATTTCCCACCACCTTTATCTCTTGCTTCCAGCTTGGTTTTCAGTTTTCTATTTTGCTGTCAAGTACTGGTCATCAGTATCAGTTGTGCTCTTTGTTCTCAGCTGAGCACTAAAGAGGTCATGTGACTGAGTCTTAGGAACCATCCTGAAGAGGGTTCAAGGTTTAATAAGCTTAAACATGCTTCAAGGAAGGTAATTTTTCCTTATAGTGGTTTGGAGGAATTATAAAGATTCAGCCACTGAGACACTCTTGTCAGTATCTTTCAGAAACAGGAAAGGAGATCAGAAGGACAGATTTTATAATAGTATGACAATAAATCAAGAAAAGTTGGATTTTATCAGAGATGAATGATATTTCAGCCAAATTCACTTTTTTTCCTTTCTTTTGTATTGCTGGTAATTTTTAAGTAAGAACCCGTGCAATTGACCAGACCAGGCATTCTGATGAGAGATTTACTGGGGACAGCAAGCAGACTGGCTATCTAGTGGACCAAGACCGCAATGAACCAAGTAGGGACAGAAGATTTTATAGGATCTTTTAGGGAGGGTGATCATGGACTGGGACAGCTGAGGGAGAGATAATCTTGGCAGGGCTACCTGATCTGTGGGGAACTTTTAATGTTAACAAAAGAGAATTTCTATGGTTGCCTGCCCATGTCAAAGTCAGGTGGGCCTGTTCTGCAGTTTGGGGTTTGGCTCTGCATCAGGCCAAGGGGGAGAGAGCTTGGGGGCAGTGTGCCTGGGAAACCAGAAGGGAGAATGTTTCAGACAAGGTGTCTAGGAAGCTTTGAATCTTAACCTATCATTAACGAAATCCAGGTCTTCCCGCAAGTTAAGCATTTGCTCTCCTGCTGATTTTTTAAAATGCATTTGCTACAGAGTCTCACTAGGCAGCTCAGACTCTTAGTGAACTTCCTGTTTTCATGCTCTCCAGTGCTAGGATTACAGAGTGTGTGCGACCATGTTGGGTCTCAGTGGCTGGCTCAGCCTGCTGGGGGGCAGGGCTGGTGTGGAACATGGTGCTCGGGATTCAACCATGGTCCCTGCATTTGCCTAAGTAGGCGCTTAGTCTACTGAGGCAGCTCACCAGCTCTCTCCTGATTAACTTTATACGGACCCTGAATTCACTTTTAAATACATTGAAAACAGGTTGTAAACAGTGATAGTTCTTTTGAAGCCTATTGTCTATAGGAAAATTTCCTGAAGATCAATTATTAGCACTGGGGTGATCCATTTTAAAATTTCTGAGAATACATTTTACCCATGCAGGAATGAAAAGTTAAACAGTCAATTAACTTGTAGATTCCATTGTGTTTAATCATAAATCTATCAAAGAATTTATAAGTTAGGGCATGAGCAAGCCCTTTGACCATGTAATGCTTTAATACTTACTATCATTTCCACAAAGGGGGTGGGTGCTTCGCAAAGCTAGAGGGCCTCTGTGGCAGTAAAAGCACAGGATTTTTAATTTTAAGAAATTTACTCCATTCAATTTTTCTTAGCTTTACCAAGTCTGTGTATAATTCATTTGTTCATTAAAAACAGAAGTCGTGTTATACCCCAGGTGCCATTAATAGTATGCAGAAGCTGTAAGTAATCTATTCACAAATCCTCTAAACCAAACATTAATCTCTTTTGCTAGCAACTAAATAAAACACTGTCTTTAAAATATTAAAGCATTTTTGTGCATGCACAATTAACTGATTAAGCTACCAAATGCGCAATTATCCAATTATGAGGAAGGGAAGAAAATTAACATTAGATACAGCATTTTCTCTTTCAAGGCCACATGAATGATGTTTAAATCAAAGAATCACAAAGATGGGGAATATTTCACTGTAAATAGGAACTGAGGAGGGAAAATAAAATAGCTGACATGATCAGGGTTGAAGAAGAAAAAAAGATAGAAAAGAGGGGTAAAAGACAGAAAAGAGGATGGCAGCAATTTATTTGGCTGTAGCTATAAATGTAGTTGGAACACTCACTAAGCTGTATGCTGTCTCAGTTACTCTTCTTTCATTGCTGGGACAAATAACTGATACCCAGAATGAAAGAAGGAAAGGCTTATTTAGCTCACAGTTACTGGAGGTTTCAGTTCATACTCAGTGGGCTCCCAGCTCCCAGGCAGGGTGGCACATGGCAGAGAGCAACCGTTCCTGGCAGCAGCAAAGAGCAAGAACAAATATGAGTAGCAGCAGCAATGGCAGCAGAGAGTAAGTCTCTCTGCCTTAAGTTGCATTCAGGCTCTCCACCCCAGGCTGGGTGTGGTACTCACACCCATAATCCCAGCAGCAGCCACACCCATAATCCCATTGGATCATGAGTTAATCAAAAACTCTAGAATTTTGCCCCATGAGTGCATGAGGCTTTGAGTGACAACTAGACACAAACCACAACATATGTTTTTCCACAAAAATGATCCTGGACAGTGTAATAACACATTAGACAAGTTACAACCTGTATGACATTCTAGAGGGAATGCCATGGAGCATAGTTGTTTGAAGGCATATAGTATAATGAATGAAAGTAATTGACCTTGAACACTTATTTTAGGAAAGTAAGTTTTCCAGAGGAAGAACTTATAATGAGTTGAACTTTTCAGCAGATAGTGAATAGCATAGGTGAGAACTATCTTCTAAAAAGTCAGCCTCCCTCTTTTTCTTTTCTTCAGATTTTCATTCAAGAAATATGCATTGAGTATTTGTGAAAGGACTCTGCTGGCCACTGGTGATACATACAGTGGCAAAAGCAAGCATTTCCTTGGGCTAGCAGGGCCTCATTTTTCTCTTTATCCACACAATTTCTCTCCCTCTTCTAATTTCTAATGAGATGTAGACCATAGGTGTTAAATATTGTTTGATGCTATGTAAAAATAAAGAGTATTTGCTACATTTGCCTTTAGGCAAAACTTTTTCTGTAAATGCTTTGACTTAAATTTGTGTTTTTTGTTCCCATGTTAATCATACACAGTAGAGGGACCCAGCATGATCTTTCCATGCATGCATACAGCACGCAGTTGCCATGTCCTGCCACCCTCTCCCCACCTTCACCCCTTATATCTTCATGCCTTGCATGCTTTCCTGTCTGTAGGCATCGCTCGCTACTAAGCTGCAGGTCAACTTTTAAAACTGGCACCTATGCTTTTAAAGTTCTGTACCTTTTAGAAACAGAGAAATTTCTTGATACCTAAAACATATTCTTTTATAACCTTGGAAGGAGTATATCTGGTACTGAGTATTTTATTTTGTATTTGGCATTTCTCTTCTAGCTAAAAAGTTCTATTTTACTCTTGATACCTCTGGGATTCACAATAGATTATCTAACAGAACGCATACTTTCAAAGACATTCCAAGTGATTCTGGGCTCCCTCCCAGAGAGCTTGCTGGAAAACCGCAACTTCCCAGAAGTAGGCCAGTGCTTCTGTGCTGCCTTGCCTTGTGCAGAAAGGTGAGGGAAGCAGTGACCCGAGCAATACCTTCCAGGATGGTGAAAGCCAGGCAAGGAAGTATTTGCACTGATTTCCAATACCAGCTGAAAAAGCCATCAGTCCACTTTGCTAATTTAAAGAAATCAGCAGGAAGGGGGTACATATGGATGAAAAGCTCTATTCCAAACTCACACAGGTCACTTAATATAACACTGATAACTCCCAAATGTCAACATTTCTACATAATGTTGCTCCTTTGCTCAGGCTTCATATTTAATATCATGTACTAATTTAGATGGTGGGGAGGACAATCTATTTAGGGATAATCTTGTGATGATAGTTGCTAGATTTAGTGTTGTAAAGGAAGCACAACTTTATTGATCCTGGTCAGAAACTCGTCTATAGTCGTTGCATAAATGTTGGAACTGAATTTCCCAACATTTCTTCCTTACTATCTATAACAAAAATTTCCATTTAGTAGGCTAGTTTAATTAATTTATAATGTTTTTCCAAATTGTGACCATTATGTGATGGTGTGGAAAAGACACATTAATTTCGTATGATTGTCATTGCTGCTATGATTTTAGAGTACAAAACTGGTGCATACTTGTGAATTTTAAATATCACTCTACTTGGCAAGCAGTTTGTTCGTGTGTGTTTCTAAACCACTATTTCTCAGCAAATATGCCATTAGAGACGCACCTGTATTTTCCTGTGATAGGCAGCCCAAAGGAGAGTGGGATTTGAGTGTCAATGCTAAAGCATAAAGAACTCCTTGTAAAGCAATCTGTTTTGATTAGCTAGATAGGAGCGAATGAACATTTATAAAATAAGGAATAGGTAAAATGGAATAGTGGCTCAGTATTTCAATGACTACTAGTACATTCTTTAAAAACATTAAGCATTTAATACTGTAAAACTGAACTGTTTCTTTTTTAGGAGACATTATTCCTTTATGGTGTTATTACATCTCTATGCTAGATTGTGTAACTCTTTCAAATAGAATAATAGTGATAACATTAACCAAGCAATTGTAATAACAATACCTAATAGTGCCAGATGTCGTTCTAAAGAGTTTACATTTATTAATGATTTAATTATCAGAACAAGCTAATAAGACAATTTAGCAGTAAAGGTCCCAGAAGAAAACAACACATTCAAATGGGATCTATAAAGAGTTTATGAAAGAGATAATTTACAAAGCAGTGAATAGTATTAAGAAAAGCCAGCAGGAGATGATGAAGAATACACTATCACAACTAGATTCAGTGGGATCAAATTACGGATCAGTCTTTAGAATCTAGACCAAGGTATGTGCAGGTAGGACAGAGAACCACTGAATTGGATATGTGTCTTTGTAAGAACAAGGACCATCAGTATCTTCTCCATGAAATGTAAAATATATTTATTAAAGATATCATTGCTTCTATCCTAACTCTTCTAACTAGTCATGGGGCCTAAAGCTTTAGTTTTACCACTCATAACACTTTTACATTTTGCCTGTACTTTGGGTGGACAAAATTCTGTACCTAGTGAGTGCTGTAAAATCTTCATCCTTGGCATTTATGTCCTAGGTGGCTTGGTACTCCAGATCCTGTTCTCCCATTGCAGTCATGAGATCAAGTTCCTAATGACACATCCAATAATGCCTAGCCCAGCAAGATAGCTAACATCATTTCCAAAGGATGCTTGCTGATACCCACCATGCCAATTGAAAGATTTTGGTAAAGAGAATATCCTCTGGGTTCTCTGAGGGATGTGGTGGTTAAAGCATGGCTGTGACAGTTTTATATATAAGATCTTTTCACTTCCTGTCTCCCTGCATCCTGTTACTGGTTCCCCTGTAATTATACTAGCAAATTTCTGATATTTTAAGCTCATTGGCTCTCAGTCATTATTGAATCTGAGTTTAGTTAGCCAACCAAACAGAGTATTGATTTTATTTATAATAAGACGCATGTGTCCATATCAATAACTTTGGATATTATTCAGTTTTATATTTGTCACCTTTGATATAACACTATTGGTCCACTCCCATGAAAACCTAACTGCCTGTTCCTGGTACAAACTGGTAATGTCTTGTAGTGATTTTGGCCTATAATTTTTCCAGGCCAGGCCTTAAAGTTTTGTCTTGGTTGTGCTAGGATTTACCTGTTATTGTTTCTGTATTTAGGATACCTACCTCTGTCCAGGAGATTTAGGGAAGTAAAGTTCTTAGCTTTATAGATGTTCTGGCTAAATACATCCTTCCTGCGTATCAGAGTTTTACTTCTCTATCTGTGTCATAACATAAATGATTGGCAAAGTTGAGCATCTAACTGGTATCTCAGCAGCATCACAGAGAACCAGACTCTAGGTTCCATCTGAGATGTATCAGCCCTACAACTGCAGGAGAATAAGGACCACTGCAGTCATCATTAAGGCTGAGTTTTCCAGAAAATGAGCTGGGACATGAACTACTTCATTTTTTCTTTTCTCTGGAGCGTCTATGCACTCTCTAATGATGGCTGAGGCAGCCAGTTAGCTCCCAATACTCCAACTGGTACTGTCAACATTATCTCTTCATTCCTTGCTTTCCATTTGTATTTTACCCCAGGGTATTTTCAGTGATCACTCAAGTAATCATATTGAAATTTTATTTCATCAAATATTTATGTCATGTTTTCTACAAGGAGCATATCTGTACTTTTCAAATATTTAAAGAACTTACTCGAGAAATCCACCTGAAGGTCTGTTTGCTCACGTCCTTCTAGTTGTAAAGGTTATATACTCTTGGCTGGGGAAACAAGTGAGTCATTTATATTGGATAACTCAAGAACTTCGAACAGTAGCACAACTTACAAAGCTGATAAATGGATTGTGAAGCACACCATTTATTGCTTACTGATACTAATGGGTTGTTACCACCTCTAGGCTTGCCAGGACAAAGGCAAAGACTCAGAACCCAGAGAAAATAGCCACAGTTGTGAGACAACACTCCTTGACTGGAGGTTTGGCTTGGGCAGAAAGTGACAGCAAATGTTTGAGGCCTCATAGGAGGGGACCTCACATTTCACTACTCGCTGCTGATCTATGTTTCCTGTCACCCTGAACTAGAGGAAGTCAGGGGGCAAGGAAGTCTGGTGGCCACCCAGAGAGATCACCTCTAGAGCCAACAGCAGGGTGGGCAACATGGGGAGCGTATGTGGTGGGCAATCAGAACACAGATGGCAATATGAAAATTAATTTTTGGAGAACAAGAGTTACTCATGAAAGACCTTTCAGCTCACTCGCTGGAATTTTAATTCAAATTTTAACTCAAATGGGCTAATCGCACTGACATTGACTTAAGCACAACAGAAATCTTTTCACAGAGCAATCATAGAACATTTTATCCTACAAGGCAGTTTCTTGCTAAGCAATTCTAGTTTTATTTGTCAGAAAAAAAAAAAAATGTTACTATTCAATTTCACAAGAGGTAAATCTGGTGTCCAGAGTGTTTAAACTGGGGCTGGCCAGATAGCTCAAGGGGAATAAAGCGCCTGCTTAGGCAGAGCACAGTGGTTGGGGTTCAATCCCTGGCAGTCGCACATGATACTGGCCCCGCCTCTGGGGGCTTGCAGAGACAGTGATCCAGACTGGGCATGGTGGCCTGCACCTGTAATCCCAGCTCTTGGGAGGCTGAACACATCTGATCTATGTAGTGAGAGACCCTGTACATCCTATAAATCCTGTCCTAAGTACAAAAAACAAAAAACAAAAAACAAACAAACAAACAAAAAACAGTGTTTAAACTGTGTTACATTCCTAAGCCTTGCACTTGGTTGGCATAGCCACCTGGAGTGGGGCCCTGCTGAAATCCTGGTACATCTTTTGGTTCTCTACATTGGAGTATTAGGCTCTCTCTCTCTCTCTCCCCCTGCCTGCCTATCTTTTGCCTTCTTCCTCCTTTTTCTCTTCCTACTCTGCTTTCTTCCTTCCTTTTCTTCCCCTTTCCTTTCCTTATCTTTCCATTTTTCCCCCCTTTGTGGGAGTCCAATGTTTAATTTTTATTTTTTTTTATTTTTATTTTTATTTTTTTTTTGAGACAGGGTCTCGCTGTACAGTTCAGGCTGGCCTTGAGCTCAGTTTTGTAGCCCAGGCTGGTCTCGAACTCTCACCGATCCTCCTGCCTCAGCCTCCCGAGTGCTGGGATTACAGGCGTGCGCCACCACGCCCGGCTCCAATGTTTAATTTTTAATGCAGAGCATCCTCAGCTCTAACAATAACCATGTTTATTTTTAAATCCATATTCCCACGACTAACTTTGGATGAGCTTACAAATTGGGAAGACTTGATCCCAGTATTCCTTGCATATTTGTGGCCTTGTGACTGCATGTCCACCCTGTGGAGTTCACCTCCCCGCAGTACTTACAAGTGGATGCCACTGTGCACAGAGTAAGTGTGAAAGCAGAGAATTTGCCTTGGCAGTTAGGACAAACAGTTCAACAACAGCTCTGGAGTATTAGGTTCACTAGGCTATAAATAACACTGATTAAAAAACACAACAAAAATATTTTTCAACAGCTTAGGCTTAGCATTTTATCAGCAGGAAAAGAAAATAATTAGTGTAAAAATAAGACAAATATTGCTGGAAATTTCACTTAGCCTATTTAAAGAATTGCTAAGATGATACTATTCTCTGCACTACTGCTTTTAGTTTGGATTACTTTTTCTCCTGAGAGTTACGGTTTCAGAATGATTTTTTTCCTTGTTCAGATATTTTGGATGTCTTATGCGAAAGTAGTGAAACATTATT